>JAOYSI010004562.1:0-14209 GCA_025775065.1 Hiodon alosoides
TCTTCTTCTCTGAGGCTGGCTCCACCCCTCATTGTGATGCATTAAGGTGTTCACCAGGAGGGCTGTCATCTTGTAGTCTCCTGTATGGGAGAGGGTGTGAGTGAGTGTGCACACACGTGAGGACCGGAACGTGAGCAGGGCCTGGCTGGGACTTCCTCACGCCGCGCTCGCCCCCTCCCAGCTCGGGCCCATTGTCGGAGATGTGACTGGTTTGAGCGAGGACCTGGAGATGCTAGTCTGCTTGGTGCGGTCACAGCGCACTGTCCGCCCTTTCAGTCCAGCGTTACGTTAGCCCCTCGGCAGGAGTCCAGTGGCTGCAGCGTTTTTCGGGGCGAGCCAGTATGGAAACTGATACTGAATGCTCCCTTTGACCCTATAACAGCAACTGAGCGGGCTCAGGTCTGACATTGTAATGCAGAGACTCCGTATTAGATTCATACATGGTGGTGATGAAGTGTCTCCAGGTAGGAGTGGTGACCAAAGCGCTTAATGCTTCTTCTTTTCCCTTCTGGTTTCATGGTGTTGCCGTTAAAAGCTTCCCTATCGCACGCACAGACTTGTCTGAGTTGAAAATGTCTGGAGAACGGACAGCTGAGATGAGCAGGTCTTTATGACATTAAGGTCCCGCTGAACGCCGGTGATGCCCCAACCTGATGCACGCCCACAAGTCCATCCCCACGCTGCAGGGCGAGGACATCGTCTTCCTGGCCACGGACATCAACCTGCCGGGCGCCGTGGACTGGGTGACGATGCAGTCCTGCTTCGGCCACCACTTCATGTTGGTGCTGGAGAAATAGGAGGGCCGCCGGCAGTTATTCGCCATCGTGCTGGAACTCAACGGCAACCGCCTGAAAAGGGAAAATCAATTGGAGTGCGGCTGAACGAACGGACGTTGATCATTGGCAGGGACAGGGGTTTCCACAGGCTTTGAGTCGGCGTCGGTGTGTGTCCGGTTCTCCTGAAGTGTGTGTGTGTGTGTGCGCGCGCGTTTTTGTGCACGTCTTGGATCAGTGAATAAGTTTTCTTATGTGACGGTATGTCTGCCAGGCCCCTCCACCCTTTCATTTGGGATGGTGATGAAGATGGGGAAGCTGTCACGCCGGTGTAGCTAAAACGGGAGGCCGCAGCGTTCTAACTCTCACTCAAGCCCCATATCGCTCTGCTCCCAAGCAGATGTTTTTCAAGATGTCAGCCTGTTACCGGCTCCGTGATCCGGTGGGTTTTTGTTTTTTTAAAAATTTATTTATGAGTTTTTATTTTATTTTACTTCCATTCCCATTGATTCCAACGTCCCGCTTACTGCTGCAATAAACTTTAACCGTTTAATTTAAAAGGAAATGAACGGGGGGGGGTTGTTTTTGTTTTTTTCTCTGTCTGTGTATACGTTTTGTTGTCGTCCTGCCCGTGACAGGTCATTTAATACTGCAATTTCGCTCTTTGTCCTCTCCATCCCTTTTCATCCACAGAGGTACAACTTTCAGGAGGGCGTTGAACCCCTTCCTTTGGTCAGTTTGCCATTCACTAAGCCTTACTTTTGTACTACTGATGTCAAAACGCCCTGGCCTGCAGTTGCTGGCCAAATCAGGTCACTCGGACTCCGTCAATCGAAAATGCCCTGGAGCATTGTGGGTAAAAAAACTCGGACTCCGAACTAACCTAGATTTAGTTTTCTGTTGTGGAATCGTCGAGAACGCTTTTACTCTAACCTTTTCTGTTTCTTTTTCGGCCTGATAAAAGGTTATGCTATTTAAATGTAGAATCAAATATTTTATAAACAGATTGTAAAAGCTGTTAAATGCTATTCTCAACTGTGTTTATTTGTTATGTATCACAATGTACAAAAAAAGAGGAAAAACTGCTTATTTTACTTTAGTATTTTTTCTGTTGTTTTGTTTTTGTTTGTTTGTTTGTTTGTTTGTTTAAGTGGATTACTTGTGGTTTAATTGAAAACTTCCTTAGAATGTGTAATGTATTACTAGAGATTACCCCCCCTACCCACTAAAAAACTATAAAAGGTCACAACTACATCCATTTATATCTGTATCTTACCAGGATGTCTGTATATTTCACTGTCACGTTGTTATTTACACACAGTGGTATGAACTCAGGTCTTGGAAGATGTTTGATTCACAGAGGAAAGGTTTAACAGAAGATGCTGATAAAAGGTTACTATTATAAATACCAATTGTACTTGTATTGTATTTATTTCTTTATAACTGATCAGTACAGGAATACCAGATAGCTGTGTGCGTACGCGTCAACCCTTTGAAACCCGACTTCGTGCCTGTTCGACCAGCTCTCAGATTTAGTCTTACCCGGAGGGATACCTTTATTTATATAGATATATTACAACAGTGTTATATATTAATATAATCAGGTAATTGGGCAATTTCTGTGAAGGCGTCAATATATTATATATATAATATATTATTATTTTATATTATATATAATATAAAATTAAATAAAAAAGACGAACGCTGCTCTTGAGGTTTGAGCGTTCACCTTTCTAGCTGTGGCGCGCTTTGCTGTTCAATACGGAGTGTCTGTATTGTGAGCCAGTGGGTCACAGGTAGAGTTTGAGTCTGCCTAATTAGCCCCACAACTCCCTGGGCAATGTCTTCTCTTAACTTCGTTAAACTAATTACTTTTGTAATCAAGAGGAGCCAACGTCTGAACCCTGCGCTTAGAAATTGATCGAACTAATAGGCTTTGGATTCTGGTTAAAACCCGCTGCGCAGGATTGATTTTTTTTCCATCCCGGTTTTCAGTGACTATAAATGATGGAGGCTGTTACCGTGGACGGGAGAACTAAATGGGAAAGACGAGTTTCTGCTAATCGAAGTATCAGTTTTTCTTGTCTCGCCAACCTTGAGGCGTATCGCTGAATAGGAGCGCGGTTGGGTAGTTCCACCTACTTAACATTGATTCAGCAAAGGATAAAGCTGCTTCTTGCCAATGTAATTAGGAAAGTGTCAGATATTAGTCTTTCCGCAGTCCTCGCGGGACCAACAGTCTCAGTACACCGTTTACCAACATTCATTAGCAAATTAGCTGCTACGGGTTTTAGCGAATGGCTCCATTGCAGGTCGTTGCAACTAACAGTCGTGCCCTAAATTAATTAACGTGATGTACATTTGGCTAAAAGGGTCATTAATTTGTGTTCCTGCAGTTCTTCAAACACGTATCGCCATACCTCTAAGTGTTGTTCTCTTAGTAAAACCTTGAAAAACAACGTATCGGGACAAATTCCTTGAGTTTCGGTATAAGCCTCCGTGATCGTGATCGTGGAAGGGACTGTGTATCTGTTCACCATACGGTGTTTGCACCTTTCCAAGGTCTTGGACAGAGCAGAAAATGGCAGTAATACGCAATAGTAATACGGTGTGTGTGACAAGATACTTTTTAAGTAAAAAAAAAAAAAGGATGAACATGGTAGTTTTGGGGGCTTTTCTGTCAAAAAAGAGTCGTGGTAAACTATCGAAATCGTGCCTCTTCTTTGGCTTATACAACAACTATATGCCTTAGATCTTCTGTGTCAGTTTACAGACCCACTCAGGGTGCGTAACTATACATACATACACCCAAACCAATAGCACGTCTCAACACTTATTGTATTAAGCAAACAGTTTTAGTTTGTGCAATAAATGTTTGGCTTTGCTTACCCGAATTTTTATTTCGGTATGGTGTCCCCCCCGCCGACGTGGCGTGTCAGGGGGTTAGCGCGGTACCTGAGCGTGCGTTGCCTACTGAGGTCACAGTCAGGTTGGTGTGATAACGACTGTAAATCGACGGCAGGGCTGTCTCAGAAGGGGACAGAGAGTCTGCGTTTAATTGCCGGCTGTGGTTTTTGTGTATTTCTGTGGCTTTTTATGGTTGTGATTTAAAAGCTTTTTTCTTCTTTCGCTATGTTTGTGTGTGTGTGGAAGGGGTGTAAATATAAAAGCATTAAAAGGGCCCTCCGAATCTGATGCTTGGAAAAAAATACCTTTTATAACGCTTAAAAATAGCTGCACTTTGAGAACAGAGACACTACCACTACCAGAGTCTCATGGCATATAAAACCAAATCCCTAAAACATCATTAGCTCCCCAGACAGGTGATTCAGTTGGCAGTTTACAAGTGTACATGTTTGACAGGATTTTAGTTCATTGGTCTGTAAGTAAATGTTATGATTACATTTACTCTGGTCTCTCTGTCAGGTAATTGGAAACATTGTTTTTTTTATATTAACAATGAAGGATACCAGCTTTTTAATAAACACTGTTTAGCAGCTATAAGGTTGTACTGTTCTCTCTTTGTTCTCTCATTTTCAAATGTCTTTAATCTACTTGTTGGTTCATATTATTTTTTTAATTGAGTTATATGGTCCTTTTTGTATTATTTTCTAAGATATATTTTTTTTTATTACTGTGGGAACCTTTTGTTGTATACATCACTTGAAATCCAGTTAAACAGTTTACACATGGTGTGTACTTTTTCAAATGTGCCACCTGGTTTTCAAAATGAATTTTATTTATAGAAAATTCACAGAAGAAAACCAAATCCAAAGAAAACACAGTTCTATGTTAACATGCCAGGCCCAAATTTAACTGAGTCACGTCAAGGTTAGTCAACTTGTGTTCAGGGGGCACAGAGTCACGTCGAGGTCAGTCCACTGGTGTTTAGGGAGCACAGAGTCACGTCGTGGTCAGTCCACTGGTGTTTAGGGAGCACAGAGTCACGTCGTGGTCAGTCCACTGGTGTTTAGGGGACACAGTCACGTCGTGGTCAGTCCACTGGTGTTCAGGGGACACAGAGTCACGTCGAGGTCAGTCCACTGGTGTTTAGGGGACACAGAGTCACGTCGTGGTCAGTCCACTGGTGTTTAGGGGACACAGAGTCACGTCGTGGTCAGTCCACTGGTGTGAAGCACAGCCCCATCAGTTCCTCCTGTGTTCAGCGTTCCCTGTGCTTCGAGGAGCGGTCTCTGTCTCCATCTGGCCTCCGCTGTCTCTCCCTCTCCCTCTCTGTGTCCCGCTGCAGTGTGTTGCTCTCCCGGTTCAGGCCGCCGGTTTCTCTCTCTCTCCCCCGATCCTTTCTCCTCTCCTCCCCCCTCGCCCGGTTGTCATTGTCGCCGCCGTGGTGATCTCGACGGCCCCGGTCTTCTGCCCTCTCCCTGGGGTTCCGTTCATCTTGACCACGCCGCTCCCCTCTGTGCTGCCTGTCCTCTGGCGCCCTCTGGTGGGTGTATTTCTCATACCCCGAGTCTTCCCTTTCTTGTTTCACCCTGACCGGGGGTAGAGCGGGCGACGTCGCCCGGCCCTCCCCTTTCTCCTCCTCCTTCAGTGCCTTCTTCTCTTTCTTCTCTTTCTTCTTTCTCTTTTTCTCTTTTTTGTCTGAATGTGTAAAAAGAAACAGATTATTTGTAAATCCAAAGGGGTTAAAAGAAGTAGAGCCAAACCATTCCTCCTCCGTTACAGAATAAAATATTCTCATTGTCTATATCGGGTCATCATTTTTGAGTCAGGCATGGTAAACAAATAAAACAAGATATGTAAAACTAATTTGGGTCAGCCCAGCCCTGCATGAGATACACGGTCTGCTGGGTTTTGGTCTATTCTGCCCCTCCCATTATGTCTAATTGCAGTAATCAATCAAGTCGCGGCACTAGTTTTATACTATAATGTAATAATAATTATACTATCACCAGTAGTACTATAACAAATAAACACATTAATAAAATAAACTAATCAAGGCTGAAAAATGCATTTTAATTGGTCTGCTAAACAAATAGATCCCAAAACAGTGAAATATTTGATAAGGTACGACAAAAACATTCCGCGTATCTTCTGAGGACGTTCACCACCTCACCTTTTTTCTGCTTCTTCACAAGCACTGCGTACTCCTCTTCCTCAGACGCGGACGAGGAACCAGAGGGCATTTTGGGCGCACAACCCTCTTCCCTCAGGCGTTTGGTCACATCGTCGATGTCTTCTGTGTCTTTCGGGGGGCGGTAATTTAGAACGTGGTCCACGCGCAGCGTACGTCCTTTGATCTGAAGTTTGGGGAAACCAGGCGAACATGAACACAGTTTCAAAAACTCAAAATGTTTTACTAACTCAGACATATGACTGGTCACCATCTATATCCACACACACACTTTATTTTTAGTAAGGTGTTTTACCCTTTACTAGGTAGCACTTAAACAGTAACGTGTCTCAGACATTCAGGGAAAATTCAGGGAGAATATCATTTCACTATTATTATTAGTATTATTACACATGCACGGGTCACAGACCGTTCACATGCATTTAACGATTGCTCTGTCCTTTGACGGTCTTTACCTTAATCCCGTTGAAGTTATCTACAGCCAGAATGGTGCTCCTCTGATCCTCATAGCAGATAAAACAGAAGCCCTTCGATTTTCCCGTCGTCTTATCTCGCACCAGGTTAATGTTGGCGATTTCTCCATACCTGAAGCAAACGACTGAGGGTGAGGGGGATCGAAACGGGAGACGGGCAGGGATCTAACATGCCAGCGGATATCGCCACCGGGGGGTACGAGCAAAGGCACCTACTGGGAGAAAATGCAGATGACGTCGCCTTCTGTCAGCTCATAGGGAAACCCACCTGGAGGGAACAGCAGACAACGTCAGGCCAGAGCCCAGGCACGCGGCGGGGTTTGAGACATTTTCAAAAATGCTCCACTACCATTTGTTGTCATGCAACTGTAGATTGGCACCTTGCAAGAATATCTAGTCTTAACCTTTCTTAAATTCAATTTGATGTTGAATGAGTCACCAACATCCTCCGACACTCTTAGATTAGGCTACGCCCTCAATCATGACGATTCTTCTGTAGAACTGCATTTGTAGATGTAGATGTAGATGCAATACATAGCACAGATGCTATCAGTAAATGACTATCTGTCAAGAGGGTGACCTCTAAAACGATGGCATCAGGTTTTATAGAAAATGTTCAGGGTGAACTCTGTGAGGGAGAGGAAGGCGCTTTCTTACCGATGAATATCCATGCACTGTCCTTGTATGTAGAGTGCCAGGATACAGAGTCCTTCACGCCCAACTCTGCCTCCCTCTGGTTCAACTCATTGATCAACTTCACTTTGGTGAGGGGGCTAGAGAAAACGGCACTTAGTTGAGTGGCGCACACATACGGAAAGGCTAACGCTGCTAACGCTACCACCCCCGCCTCTTTCAATCGCTCCAACTACTGCATGGGTTTCGTGCCAGCAAACTCGTGTGCAACAGCAGGCCGGTAAGTGGTTAAAAGGGGATGGCATTGCGTGGAGCGACTGCAAAGAATTATAATACCCATTAGTGTATTTTATGGTCTATTTACAGGGGCTTAAATAATATAATCTTGTTTTAAGGAAGCACGTCAAATTAAAGATAGCTAAAGGATAACTTTTGATTTCAGGGTTGCGCTGAAACCTTCCAGTTCCATGCCGGACGATCCTCCTTTGCTAAGCTAGTTATGATCATTAAACTGAACACATGTTAACACACAAGTTTGTGAACCTAAACTGGTTTACAATATATACTGCAAAAAACGCTGTAACGCATGTGGCCTTTGTACGAGCTAACTAGAAAGACCCACGAATTTCGGATTTAATTCGCCAGACAACATGTTAGCTAGGGAATTAGACAAATCTTTATATGTAGGAAGCAATACAAACATATATCCACACGCATTTGCAGTCACATTTTGACCACATATTCGTTTACACTATTGCTAACAAAATCGTATAACAGTCAGGCAAGTTTATCTAGAAATCAAAGCCGGCATTAAATTGGTGAATTAAAGCCTCTACTTTCACAAGCTAGATTATAGAGTGAAACAGTAATGTTTATAAGATAAAGCACGCATCACTATAGTTTACGCAATTAAACTATTCATTAGCAAAATGCATATTTCATTGGTAAAACACTTACTTCATTTTGTAAGATCCAGCATCAACAGGCAAATATTTAGTTCGTTGACATGAATAATAATGAATAAAGTGTTAGAAGACGTTCCACATCCGGTCACAAGTTTGATTTACAAAATAAAAGTCCCCTTTCTGTTTTTAAAAACAGCAGAATATTCTTAATTTATTGACTTTAAACAATATTTATATACGTAGTTGTTAAATGAACTGTCACGATTTCTAGATGCGGTGCGAGTTATAACACATTTAAATACATTGTCATATATTGTATGACGTTGCCAAATCACACGCCTATGTTTATGTAGTGTACTGAATGTGGTAAAAAAATATTTGCATTTAGGCTTAAAAATAAAGCAGAAACGTTTTCATGTCAGGTAATAATTAGACTATTTAAACTATTCCGTTTTGTCATATCATTGAATTGTATATTATAGGCTACACATCGTAATAAATCTATGAACGTCTGTCTACACGACTTTTAGTTAGCATATTTTTACAGGGTTTCGACGAGGAAGTGTGACGAACTTCCGGTGTAACCGTTTCCCACGGAAACAAACGTAGCTGCCTCAAATAGAAACTTAAAAAAATAATAAGAATTTTGAATGATCAGGAGGCTGAATGCAGAACTAGTTATGTCACAAACTTCTATCTGTGGATCTTACTTACATTTTATGGCTTTTCTATTTTTACTTCAGAAATATTTTCTGTAGCTGAATTTATTTCCTGTAGCTGCTGTATGTGATTTCTTTTTTATTTAAATACTTTGCCTCCAGACCAGCTTGAATTCTTCGATGCATGGATTTTACACGGCGTTCCACATGGAGGTTTGTCCGTGCTGATGCAATGGTATCACGTAATGGCTGCAGAGATACCCACCCTTTCAGAATAGACTGCAGTACAATTATGCTGTGAACGGCCAGTTTCATCTCATCCCAAAGATCCTCTATTGGGCTGAGGTCATGGGATTGCACAGGCCACTAAAGTTAACTGAAAACTGAATTTGCTGGAATGGTCTTGGAACCATTCTGAGGCGACACCTGCTTTGTGACATGGTGAATTATCCTGCTGGAAGTGTCCATGTGACGAAGGGTAAACTGTCCATGACCCAACCCACCTGGTCAACAACAATGTTCAGATACGCTGTGGTGTTCAAACGTCGCTTAATTGGTACCAAGGGATCCATCGAGTGCCCTGGAGAACCCACGCCATTACACCTGTCACGAGGTGCAAAGCACCAAAGCAAAAACGAACCCAAGCGCAGCTCAAATAAATAAAAACCAGGTGGGGAGGTGCAGGGCACAGGAGGTGATCAAACAAGTGCACATGGGTCTGTGGAATGCTAATTGAATAATTGATTGACAAGAGCTAGAAGTTGTGACAGAAAACAAAAGGTGAGGGAAAACAGTGACAATCCCTCTGACACCATTCTGTACCGTTGACACCGGGCCGGGTGGGTCCACACACTCGTACTGCTTAGGCCAAATCCTGACTCCGTGCCATTAGTGTGCCGGGGGACAGAAACAGATGGTCCAACCAGGGAATATCTTTTCGTGAACGGAACGGTGTACCTACTAAACTGGCCACTGAGTGTACATTACTATATAATTGTTCCATTTGTTTATCAACCCATGTATACATAAGAGGACATATTCTAGATATGGGGTAAATTAGGAATCTCGATGGGGCCAGTGGTATTAGATTAGCATTAACTGTCAGGGCGGAATTTGTTCCACTCATTTTTTTGATTTAATAGTTGGCAACCTTCATTGATATTTTTCACCAAAGGTAGTGGCTATATGGAGTTGTACCTATTCAAACGTAAATGCTGTATACCATTCACTTCCTAATTATGGACTTCAAGGGATATTACATGCCTCTGAAATATTTTCCTTGCTTTGAATATACTACATAACTGTGCTTCTTTCCCCCTATTTCTTACTCACATTGAAAGTGTGGAGGTTCTGTAGATTAAAGGGGGGAATCCTTGAAATAGATCCAGAGTTTAGGTTTTAGCACAACAAACCGTGAAGGGGGGCAAATACTTCCTGTATCTGACTTTCTCTTAGGTCTACACCAGTCTTTATCTTCCTTTCCAACTGGACATACTTTGTTCAATGAAGTGAAACGCTTGTCAGCATATTAGAGACCTAAAGTCAGCTGAAACTGCTGAATTTTAAACCTGTTAGCCAGTCAGCAAACAGCAGTTTGACAGTATTTCCCTACCCCAAAAGCTAGCCCGGTTTGTTGTCTTTCAGTCGTCATTCTCTGATAACTGTCTGATCGCGGTCTTTCAGTCGTCATTCTCTGATGAAGGTCTTTCAGTCATCATTCTCTGATAACGGTCTTTCAGTCACCATTCTCTGATTACCGTCTGATAACGGCCCTTCAGTCACCGTTCTCTGATAACGTTCTTTGCTCCTGCGCCGTCCTGCTATTTTATAGCTTTTCTCCCTATCCTTGCTGATATAGGGGTTTTATGGCTGAGCTGTTTTTGTCATTGAAGTCAGAGTCTAGTTGAACATTAATAGAAGTACTTGACTGTGTTACTACCTGGGCATACAATGAGCTTGCCTTTGACTGTGTTATTACCTGGGCCTACATTGAGCTTGCCTTTGACTGTGTTATTACCTGGGCATACATTGAGCTTGCCTTTGACTGTGATATTACCTGGGCATACAATGAGCTTGCCTTTGACTGTGTTATTACCTGGGCATACAATGAGTTTGCCTTTGACTGTGTTATTACCTGGGCATTACATGAGCTTGCCTTTGACTGTGTTATTACCTGGGCATTACATGAGCTTGCCTTTGACTTTGATATTACCTGGGCATAACATGAGCTTGCCTTTGACTGTGTTATTACCTGGGCATTACATGAGCTTGCCTTTGACTGTGTTATTACCTGGGCATTACATGAGCTTGCCTTTGACTGTAAACAGAGTAAACAATGTTTCACTCTTCACAACAGGGCAACATTGATCATTTCAATTCGCTTTTCTTTCAGTTTCTCAATAAAAGTTAATGATACTGATGCCATTCCAAAGAAATACCAGTAATAAATAAATTAAGCCACAAGTCCGTATTTATGGATGACACTGTCTAAAGCCAAAACACTGGAGAAAATGTTACCAGTCACAGCATGGCCAATAAGCCTCTGTATCCTACCACTTCAGTTCCCATGACCCAGGCATTCCCATTCTGATTGGTCAGGACTGCTGGGGTTCCAGCCCCCCCTCCTGTGCCTTTGTAAATCTATGTACAGTCATAGAAAGGCGGGAGGTGACAGATTTTATCAGGCAGACAAATTGGACAGAACAAGACTGGACAAAAACTCTGTAACGGTTTGTTTTATGTTAGCTGTTCAACCAAAGACTTGCATTGTCTATGGACATGGGTTTATGTGGGAAGTATTCTATCATATTATATATTTCACGTTTAATTAATTTCTTCAGTAAAGCTATTAATAAAGCTTTCCCATGTAAAGTTGCACATATTAAAAATCTATTTATTTTTCTGTTTCTTTATTCTCTTTTGAAATACTCTTAAAGAACACATTCAAAATAAAAACGGGAGGATAAACTAAAATAACACAGCAACATTCCAGCATTTGTTTTACTAAAGTTCTCCACAGCTCTTCACGTGGTTTTAACCCATAAATAACATCTTTATAGATTTATTTTCAGAGAGTGAGAGTGATCAGCATAAACAGGACAAAGAGCACTGACAAAGAGCACTGACAAAGAGCACAGACAAAAAGCACAGACAAATGAGAGGAAACGAAGCAAAAGAAAGCAAACAAAGCCATCTGCTGTAATGGAAAAGGGGCAGAGCGGAATGGGCGGAGTCAAAACTGTTCCACAGCTATTGTCAGAGTCGTGCTTTCCCCCTTTTCACCATTTTGGACCGGTTGCCATGGTTTCAAAACGTTCAATCCCTCCAGGGCGAAAACATCAGTTCAGTTTTCACTTATTGTTGTGTGATAGCTCCCACTTTCCAAGGATTTTAAAAATACCTAGTGGTTTGTTTGTTTGTTACCTCACAGGCAGGTTGAGGCTGTGACCCGTGAGCTGGTCTGAAGGTCTGGTCCCATTGGCTGTGAGAGCGTTGGGTTGTGGGAGACACTTTGGTCTGTGGTTTCAGTAGATAAAGTCTGTTCATCGTGGCGTAGCCCGATGGTCAGAAGAGGGGCGACGTGTGCCAGCTTTCCTTTGATGCAGGCGAAGATGAAGTAAAGCTCCTGGCGCACCTCCCTCTGCCAGCAGGCATAAACCAGCGGGTTGATGAGCGAGTTGGAGAGGCCCAGGAGCCACAGGTCGTTCTCAATAACGTGGTAGAGGCTGCAGCCCTGACAGAAGACCTGGACGATGCTGACGACGAAGAAGGGGCACCAGGAGAGGGTGAAGCAGCCCACCAGCAGGGCCACGGTTCTCAGGGCCTTGGCGTGGCGCCAGAGCGCACGGGAGCCGGCCAGCCCCGTCTGATGGATCTGCCGCTGGTGGCTGCAGGCGATCTTCAGGATGTCCAGGTAGAAGTAGAGGAAGACGGAGAGCAGGGGGAAGAAGCAGACGCAGAAGACCAGGATGATGGTCTTGGGCTGGATGACGGAGAAGAACGTGCAGAAGCCGTTGTAGTGGCTCTGCTGCATCTGGCGCACCATGCCCGGCAGGAAGCCCACGGTGAAGGAGACGAGCCAGAGCACCACCAGGGCGGCGGCCGTGGTCCGCGCGCCGGTGATCTGCGGGTAGCGCAGCGGAAGCTTGATAGCCAGGTAGCGGTCCAGCGAGATGAGGAACATGGTGAGGATGGAGGCCGCCGAAGGGGACGTGACCAGGGCCATGCACACCAGACACCGGGTCCTGTGGGTTGGGGAGGCGTGAGCGTTGACCACGTTGGTGGCCAGGCCCGTGATGGCCAGGCCCACCAGGGTGTCGGCCAAGGCCAGGTTCAGCACCAAGCACCAACTCTGGCTGCCCTTCTTGCGGATGAGCAGGAGGAGGGCCACGCCCACCAGGAGGTTGGTGCCCACAATTAGGGTCGACCCCACGCCCAGGATCCAGGCCAGGAGCTCGGTGTCCAAGCCCGCCGGCACCATGGTTGTTCCGTAGGCTGCTGTAGGCGCAGGGCAGTTAGCAGATAGGTTGTCCGGCCCTGTGTGTCTCATGGCCAACTGCTTCTGACTCCGTTACCACCCTCAGCATGTGGGGAGATGCACAGCCCGCACAGCGATCACAGCCTGCACAGCCCGCACAGCGATCACAGCCTGCACAGCCCGCTCAGCGATCACAGCCTGCACAGCCCGCACAGCGATCACAGCCTGCACAGCTCGTACAGCCACCCTGGTCCAGTAGTGAAGCCCGTTCTTTCTCTTTTTGTGTAGCACTCAAAACCAAACATCTGCAGGAGTGATAAAGACAAATATAATTCCTCAGGATTAAAAAAAGAAAAAATACGTATGATTTTTATAGCTGCAAGCTGTTGCACAACAAGACTCTGAACGATGCCAAGATAGCAGAAAGGTCTCATGACATCAGAACAGCTTCTGTCTTTAAAAATAATAAAGCTTCACACCATGTCGTGGATGAAAATGTAAAATCAGCGTCCGGCCAACGCATTTGTCCGCTCACTCCACTCCTAAGAGGGCAAAGTTTCTCTCCGAGTGTCAACGGATCCCCTCGGTCTACATTCCTGGTGCGGACAACTCAGATAGACACATCATTTTCCAGGAGGTCCAAGGCTGAGTTTGGGGCGACGAATGGGCAGATCAACCACATTGGGGGGAAAAAAAACAAACAAAAAACAAACAAATGTTTTTTTTTTTTTTAAAAGGTCGTTATTGTCTTCGGAGTGGTCTAAGCGGTCGCTACTCTGCGGCATCGATTTTTCTTCGTGACCGCAGTTCTGTCCAGATGCCTGCAACTGAGATAGCAAACAGGGAGTGATAGTCTCCTGGGGCAGTTTCTTATGATGTCTCATCCGCTTGGTTTGTGGAAGCCAACTGTATTAAACAAGCATATCCATAAACACAACTAACCCAGAGGGCAGAGAAAACAGCACCAGATGGCTTCCTCTCACACACAGCCAATCGCTGGCCAGATCCTTCCATAGTTCTAATATTCGGCTTCAATGTCCAAAATGTGCTGGAAAAAAGTATTGTAGCCATGTAGGGGGAGAAAAAGATGATGGCACTTTTTCTCTAATGGTGATGTGTTTACAGTACGGTTTGGGTGCGGGGGGGGGGGGGGGGGGGGGGGGGGGGGGGGGGGGGGGGGGGGGGGGGGGGGGG
>JAOYSI010004567.1:0-14204 GCA_025775065.1 Hiodon alosoides
GCAAATTAATTATTTAAAAATCATACAATGTGATTTTCTGGATTTTTGTTTTAGATTCCGTCTCTCACAGTTGAAGTTTCCCAATGATAAAAATTACAGACCTCTACATGCTTTAAGTGGGAAAACCTGCAAAATCGGCAGTGTACCAAATACTTGTTCTCCCCACTGTATTTAGCATAAAGCTAACATTTTTACAAATTTATTTTAGAAACGGGTGCTAAAATTGCATTCATCTGTGGATGTGGATGTGTTGCCCAGTGATGGCCTGGCGTCCCGTTCTGGGTGTATCCCTGCCTTTCGCCCTATGCCTGCCATATCGGCTCCGGCGTCCCTGCGACCTTCACCAGGATAAGCAGTTTTGAAAATGGAAGGAGTTTACTTAGTGTCACATATTAATACTTCAATTAACAAAAAGTATATAGTTATTAATACTCATAAAAATGAGACAAAAAAACAATAAAGAAAGTATGCTAATTCAAACGACCAGAACATTCTGTGCAGTGGAATTTTTAGGTCTTTAAAAAATCACTGCAACTGCAAGAGACCTTGTATTATGTAGCCTACTTTTTCCGATTCTGAATAAATATTCCATCACATATATAATCGTAGAGAATTTTAAAGATTTTTTAGATTATTTTACAAAAAATTGATTTCCTACAATTTAATTGGCCTAATAGTGCCGCCATTTGGACAAAGTGGTATATTGAAATAAAAATGATTTACCCTCATTTACATGTCTGATTAAAGGGGGTTGTTTGTTTCAGACATTTCAGATTTCAGTTCAGGTTTGTTTAGGAAGTTCGATGTGTTAACTATACCTTATATTAAAGCAAACAAAAGGGGTGAAACAAAAAACTTCAGCTGGAGAGGTGTAAAGCTCTCCGCCATTGGACTCTGGAGCAGTGGAAATGTGTTCTCTGGAGTGATCAATTACACTTCACCACCTGGCAGTCAGAATTTTTCATGGTTCAACCTAAGCCCCAGGTCGAATCTCCCAACATCAGTACCCCATCTCACTAATGCTCTTTTGGCTAAATGGAAGCAAGTCTCCACGGCAATGTTCCAACATCTAGTGGAAAGCCTTCCCAGAAGAGTGGAGGCAGATAAAGCAGGGAGACAAACTCCACATTAATGCCCATGATTTTGACAAATACTTTTGACTATGTAGTGTATTACTTCAATTAATTCCACCTTAGCCATCCACTATCTACACTGCAAGTAGTACTACTGATTCTCATCTCTACTTTCAAAATGACTCTTCACATAACAAGCCATGCAAAAATTAAATTCCTTGCTCACACCTTTTAAGAGCTTTTAAGAGACAGGCTTTCCAGAAGTTGTCCATCTACATGGGAGTTGCCTACAGTTTCCATGGCTGCTGTTATGTAGTGGTTGTCTGTGCCGATGTCATCCATGTATGCTTCAAATTCGAGTCTTCACTTTAGGCCTGAGTGTTGGTAGCCCTGGATGCTCAGTGATTTCCTGATAGATTGTAGAAGAGGCTTCTAAGGGGGTAAATACCAGAGGGGGCTAGGAGACAGTCCTGCCTCATGCCTGATTTGATAGTCAGTGAGGTTTTCATTGACAACCACCGTCCAGAATATTTCTGAATAGCATTTTTAGTCAAGCAGAGGTGCTGGCAGAAGTTCATCCTAACCCTATCAAATTCCTTCTCTTCATATATACCAGGGGTTGGGACCATTTTTCCAAACGAATAAAAATTTGGAGAGAAATTTTTCGAAAGAGCCACAGCAAAGTTTACACTCGCGTATTAGAAAGATTTGTGAATTTTTATGTTATAACGGCAGTATTATGCTTGCTCTTGTAGCTGGCAGCTATGATAGTTACATCCAACACCAGTTTGTGGCAATAACACTGCATTTTTTCATTCTGTGACAACCAAGCTAAGTGTAGGCTTCTACTCACAATACTAAATTAAAAGCCCTATATTTTTCTTTTTTTTCTTTTTTTCCACTGACATAGTGCTGGTTTCTAGCACTTCTAAGACAGCACAAATGTTGAGAATAAGGCATCATAAACAACTGATTAACAATAAGTGCATTTTACCATGTAGAAAGCGAGGGCATACCCAGTCAGAGAGCGTTTGGAGATGGAGACACAGGGGGAGGGTGTATGCTGTTTATTTGGCATTTTGCAGAACAAACCAAATAGTTAACCAAAACAGAAAAACCTCACAGAAAATTCACACATTAGTTGGATAATTTTATCCTTGTTTGGTAGGTCGTTAAACAGTACTTAAGCTACACAGGACGTGAAACACTTAACATAACTCCCCATCTGTAAATGGTTTCCCGTTCCTCACTATCTCCAGGCCACCCGAAAATCTTGCACAATTCAGATTCCCTCCTTTGTTCGTCCATGCTAGAAACTGTTGCTGTACGGTTTTATTTTTCCGATGTAGCTCAGCACAAGATTTTTTCCTGCAGTCACCCTCGGGATATTTGCGCCGAACACTGCATGGCTCGTCTCAAATGTCCCTTAAATTTGACTTTTTGGATTTGACGGATTAGGACTAAGGGAGACCTGTGCTCCAGAAATGATTTATTAAATCGCTCACAAAATTTTAATCTATGGACCTCCATTGGACACTTGTTGGGATAGCTAGTGATCATAAAGGGGGACACACAGTGGTGTGGCAGATCCACACATTTTTATTAAAGCTAATACAAACCAAACAAAAATGACTCAAAAAATAAAAAAATTAGCCATTTGTCTGCCAAAATTGCAGCCTCTGCCCTCTCTCAACTCCCAACAAAACTAACCTACAGCTGACCCAATTAACCAGCTGAGGACTGAATCAGCAGGGAATTCTAATGTCAGGCTGGATGGTCATACAGGGCCGGGCACTGCCCTTGAAAGCCCATTCAGTAACCATTTAACTAATTTTAAAACAACGTTAATTAAACTAAAGCAACAATCAAAAACTACTATTTAGTTAATTTTAAACTATGCAGTTCAGCAGGTTGATCACCACAAAGACAAAAAGTCTTGGAATCTCCTCATCAGTACGTTAGACATAACCTTATTGTCCTGAGAGTGAACATACTCTGTTGCGTTAAATCACCCATCCTGTTCCCTGTACACTGATCTTAAAACTTCACCAGGTTATCCTTCAGGTGATCCCAAAGGGATTGACAAATCTCCACCAGGATCCCGTCGGGACCGGGAGCCTTGTGTTGGTTCAAGGATCGCACAGCATGGGTAAGCTCCTCTTCGCTCAGTTCCCAGACACTGCCTGCATCATCCTCCAGGCGTCTGTTGGGGAAGGTGTCCATTAACACTCCATCAGAAGGCATCAAGGAGTATAACCCCTGATAGAATTCCATGGCCACCTCCTGGAGCTCTGTCTTTCAACACCACTGCACCTACATTGTTGTACAAAAGCAGAGATTTCTATTCTCTGGGACCATGCCTTTGGACGAAGTAGCATGTACGTTCTTGTCCTCCTCAAGGCCCTGGTGTTTTCCCCTGAAAGTCTATCTCAATTCCCTCGATAGAGGGATTACGATTAATCGTAAGATTATTTTGGGTTCCTGTGGCTAACATCCAGACCTCTGAGCTGGAGGTGGATTTAATGTTGGAAGGCAGCGTTCTTTCGAAAGCTGCCCTCCTCTCCTTTGCCTTCCACTGCCTGACTGCTCTGAAGTAGCCCCATATGCACTCTTTTAACGTTTCCTCTGGGGGGCACTCTTGGTACCATTTAGGGAAAAAAGCATAACACAATGTCATAACTGTGCTTTGAATTGAGAAAGTTATGTGTATGTATATGTGTATGTTTTAAAGTTTTGTTTAAACTACGATATTCTAATGAAGCCTTTAATCTTAACATCAAAATTAATGCCTTGTAAAATTAAACTATTTCCCAGTTTAAAAAAAAAAAAACCCTAACCACCCATTTTCCTGTTTATTTTACAGAAGCCAGGAGCACCAAAATATAGACAAACTACTCTTTGTAAACAAATTTAACCATGAACCTTCTCATAAATTACATATTATGCTTTTTTATACAAGCTGTAAATGCATTTTTTGTATTACAGCATTTAAGAGTGGCTGCAAATACAATTTATTGTCCAGTACAGTGGTTCCCAAACTGGTTCGCATGGAAGAAATTGTGTCATGGCAGATTATATGTAGGGCTTCTGATTTATTTATTCATATTCAATTTTGGCTTTATTTATTTATTTTAACAAATTTCTTGGAAACAATAAAATCACCTTTTTCTGTACCAATTGTTTCATTTAAAATAAATTAAATATACAGTTACTGCATTGTCAGGCTTAAGAGGTAATACATTTAGGCCTCTATTTTAGTTTGACAGTCAGATATACTTTGTTTTAATTATACAGTCGGTTTTCTCATGGTCCGTGACCTGTTCTAAGTCAGTTGCTTAGTGGTGCCTGGGAGTCCAGTTCACATCTAGAGTCACCACCGCCACCAATACACCCTGGCCTGGACACCGCACCCCAAGAGAAGGGGGCTTGCTTTGCCGAGGGCGGCTTGCACCTCAGACCAATGACCTAACCCTTAATGCCAATTCCTTTTCCTGTAGCCATGGATCTGACCTGCTGACTTCCCTTACCTACGCTGTTCTAACATGCCAGAGGCTGTTCTCTTTGGAGACCTGCTACAGACATGGGTACCGATTTTCAAAGGCCAGCAAAATCTCTCCTGACATCCCTGGAACCACAACGCATGAAAAAGCTGGGGCCTTTCACTTGGGGCAAATCCATTCCAGGGTGCCCTACCCTTCACAATGAGAAGAGGACCCAGTTTACCCACCTGCTTCTTCGGGATGAGTTGATTCACGACACTGAACAGCGCCCAACTCTGCCACTCTGGGTTTAGGTTCGATAGGCCAAAATTATTGAGGTCATTGCTCCTCACTTCCAAATACCTTCTCGACCCCCCCCCCCCCTTCTCTTAGGATGAACTTACTCATGTTCATGTGCTGTTCACATCAAACCCTTCTCCACTTCATCCTTTAATGTTCTTCTTCGAATATTTGCTACTACAGCCAAGATCTGACCCTGCTGCAACTCTGCCTAGGCCAGCGCCCCCTAAGCTTCTGTGCTTACCGTGACGGCTCTCCTGCTCATTGCTGTTTAGCCCTTAATGACCATCAGTTCAACATAATGATAGTAAGTACACACAGACATTTTCCCCCCAGTTCTGTATATTCTGTATATTTAATTATACAAAACCGCAAAAAGAAATAGTTTGTCATATTTAGTTTCAAATTGAGGAACACAACTTCTATTTTCCTTAAATACTGTATTTCTATACTTTAAGGATGATAGAATTGTGGATTTTTTTGTTTTAATTTAGCTGTGGTAGGTTCACTTTATTAACAGTTTTGAATTTAAAATATTTTGAGTATTTTCTAATTTTTGTTTGAATTTCCCAGATATGTTGGTTTTAAATCTGATCACAATCTAATATTGTTAATGAAACTGGATCTTTTTCAAGGGTTATGGCAAAGAATTTGTTATATTTAGAAATCAGTAAAATGGCTGGAGGCTCAATGTTTGCACTTTTCTGCATTAGAATTTTCCATTATTTCATAATTTGATTACTAAAAGTTTCTTGGCATAACTCAAAATGAATTATCATACATTTCTCATGCAAAATAAAGATCATAATGTTTGACTTTATCTGATGATTTTTGATCTTTAACGTACAATGACTCATTGGATAGTGTTAGTTGGCTATATTGGCACCATCCATTTTATAAAATGATCATTTATACCTCTCCAAATGAAGACTTATTCCCAGAGATCCTTTCTCTGATGATGCGAGCAGAGCCTTTCAACCCTTTTGGCTCTTCTGTTAACTGGATTTTGGGACCTTTCTGGATTATTCATTCTAGAAATCACCAACAGTAACAAAAGTCCTAACCTCTAACATTTACTTGTTGTACTATTTTGCTGATAACCTTAACTCCAGCTAAATTTTTATAGAGATTTTCTTATCCAAGACCATTTCCATTTGTAGTTATTTTTGAGGCAACAATGCCATCTGTTGGAAAATCTGGGACACCTATCAACTCTGGAAGAACTGAGTAAGCTACAGAATGCTTTATTTGTGTTATTATTTGAAATACCTTAGTATTATTAAGTATAATGTATGTATTGATTGTCATTTATTTGTCTTGGCAGAGTCCCTTCCGTCTACTCAGTGTGTCTCTTTCAAACTGAGAGGAAACAGGAAAATTAAGAACAGGGTTAGACAAACCACCATCAGTTAATATGCATAGAGAATATGGCTAGCCCATTAAAGTGAATTTTAGTACTGGATCTAGCTACAAAACTATCACAAGACTGCATTTTTAGCATATGACCATGCATCTGATTGGTTCAAAGTAGAAAGACTAATCTGGAGACTAATTCTGTCAGGATTTTTTGAAAATTTTATTAGAGATCGCAAATTAATTATTGCTTTACAGTAGCTTCAAATTCAATATTTTTATGCAATAGTTTGACCACAGTATATGCTTAGACTTAGATTTCGGTTACCAGGTGGCCAATCCTGGCCTTGAGCAGTTTGGAACTCTGTAGGGAGTGTTGCGTAACGCAGTTCATCATTCGTGTGGCCTACCATTTCGCAGCTGAGCTTTTGTTGCTCCTATTTCCATTTCACAGTAACAGCACTCAACATGGTTAAAGGATAAACGGATAGGTTTTTAATCTGGTTTTAAATGTTGAGACTGAGTCTGATTCCCAGATAAAATTTGGCAAATTATTCCATAGTCAAGGGGCTCTGTATGAAAATCTCTACCACCTGATTTAGCTTTAGCCACTTTTGGGACTTTTGTGAGCAAAGTAATCTTTGAGAATTGTAGTGGACCAGAAGGGTAAGCAGTAGCACCGTAAAGTCAGCACGGTGCTCAATCGGTAACCAGTGAAGCATACTAAGACTGGCGCGATGAGGACATATGCTTGATGAGGACATATGCTTCTTGCTTTGAGTAAGACCCTGGCAGCAGCATTTTGCACAAGCTTTAGCAGTTTTGTTACAGACTGTGAGCTGAAAGCAGGGTTAGACTGGAAAAGTCTGTGTAGTTGCTTTTTGTGTTTGGTTATTGTTTAGCTTTAGAGCTAAAAAGCCTCTTCTTTTGGGTTTCCCTGGAAAGAGTATTTTTCTTTGAATTGCCTGTTTTTTTAGTGTTTGTGTTTAATCAATGGGAAACAAAAGGTGCCACCAAAAAGCCAGTCTCCCTGTCTCTACCCACCCCTGAACTGGACACATTCTGAATGCCTAAAAGTGAACTATAAAAGTAGTCTTCGACTTACTCTTCTAACGGATTACATGACATTCCTGGAGCAGTCAGTTTAATCTCAAATGTGGAGAAAATGTCGACTTTGTATGTTGTGTGGCTGACCAGTTGCCACTTTGAAGCCAATAATTTAGTATCTATACAGTAAGATGGATAGCCCAAGAGTGGCAATGAGAGATTATAGCGACCTACTGTAAACGGAATATTGAGTCATTGAGAATTTAGAGGCTCCCTTATTCTTTCCAAACGTAACCTATCATTGACAAATGTTGAGATATATGGAAGTATGGATGGCAGGATTTCATATATTAGTGTATTGCAAAAAAAAACTTCAGTGTATATCCTAATGCAGTCTGACTATTGAGTTATCTAAACGGCTGACAGGTACAACAGACAACGTGTTGGCCATCGCAGCTGACTTGAATGGAATTCTGGATCCGAAATCTAATTCTGAGTCCGGACACAAAACATACACAAGAATTGTTTATATCTCAGCATCTTATTTTTTGGTTGTTCACAATGTACAGATATTGTCTGACCACTCTGGTATTGGTCAAATGTATGCTTTCAAATTTATGAGCTCCAACTTTATTACCAACCCAAATTTTTGTACTTCATTCACAATTGAATCGGATTAATCAATTTTGGCTCTGTAGATGACCTTTGCATTCTATGGGATGCAGTAAAAGGGTTTATTAGAAAGTACTCTATTGCTTTTACCTCTAAATAAATCCAGAATGAGTAAAATTGCAGAACATGAATCATTGCTTAAAACGTTAGAACAAATTCAGCAGAGCAGTCCCCCGAAGCTAAAGTATAAGAGATTAAAGAAATTAAATCAGATTTGAATGCCTTACTCCAATATTTTTAATCCATAGAAGTCAGCTAAATTATTATGTTAACGGAGCTAAGGCTAGTCATCTTCTTGCACTGACTTACGGTTCCTCTTGAAATCAAAGGTGAGTTTGACTCATTTTATTTACCATCATATATCGACTCTCTATAGAACAATCTGCAACTGTTGGCACCAACATTTCAGTGGATGAGCTAAAGCAAGCATTACTAAGTATGGAATGGGGAGTCTCCAGGATGCAATGAAATACCCACAGAGTTTTATCTTTCTTTATCTGATAAATTAGAATCCTTGCTCTTGGATATGATTTAATATTCCATTGAGAAGAGTGCTATTCATCAGAAACTCTTCATTGTTATCTCTACTTTTAAAGCCAGAACCAGTAGCCCGCCAACTGATTGTGGGAGTTACAGCCTCTTTTCATTACTTTGTTCAGAAATTAAACCATATGGCAAATTGAGTTGAATGACCAGATAGACTTTGATATATCCAGACTGGCCTCAGATAATGTCCGACACCTGCTGTATGTTACCAGTGCGCTGGCAATGTAGCAATGGAGTCTCCCTGTGCAGTGTTCTCACTTGATGTAGAAAAAGTGTTTGAACAGACTGAGTGAAAATATCACTGGACAGTACAGGAAAATTGTGATGTAGGTTAAAAATATACTTACGATTAAAAAAAAATACAGTATGCTGATCCCCCAGCAATGATGCAGGCAGGTAGTAACTATTTTCTTTGGTTTTCCATCTCGAGAGGCACCAAACATGGATGCTCATTGTCACCATTTATTTGTTCTCTCTTTTTGAACCCCTTGCACAAATAATCCATCCACATCCACAAATCTCACCCATCATGTTTTACAGGAAGTCACATCATATTTAATTGGGCTGATGATATATTGTTCTACGTTAGAAATTTTGTTTCGTCACTTTCACTTATCCCAGAGATTTTTAATGATTTTGGTTCTGGAACAATCAAATTACCTGGAACAAGTCAACACTAATGCCTCTTAATCCAGCTATGACGTCAGTAATAAGGACTGGCCATATTCCTGTAGTGAAGACATTTAAATATCTTCTAATGGAAATCTTTTCATGCAATCAGCTGCTAACAACAACTTTGAAAATATAATTTAGTGGGTGAGAATTAATTTGTTAGGTGGCCTCTTCCCAATTTACCCACCAGCACATATATCCATCATGCGAGGATGTGTCCCCACATGTCAACTTCTGCAATGAATCCACTTTTACCAGATGTCTTAATACCATGTTTACCCCAAATTGTTATGCTTAATAATAATTCCTTATTAAAGTTATCATTCCAACAAAAATGCATAATGTTGTCAAGATTTGACAGAAGCAAAGAAAATGCAGGCTTTTCGCCGACCCCCACATACTTTGCCTTTGCCTCAGTGAATCCACACTCTTCTTGAGGTTGTTCATATGGAATCTATTGCAAGGATTTTGACTTTGCAATGAAGGAGTAAGACAAAGGGGTATAAATACACTGTACTACTAAAAAGAACTAGGGTGTCAGAACTCCATCGCTGAGATTTGAACCTAAATGCAGTATTTTAATGGGGATGTCCAAAACACAGACCCAGAGGCAGGCAAAGGTTTAACCAGCAGTAAACAGGGAAATGCAGAGAATCCAGGAATCAGTAATGAAAGGGGTAAGCACAGGTCAAAACACGAGAGGTACACATACTCAAAAACTGCTCAGAACTGTGACTAAGAATAGCAAACAGGACTTTGCAACGGTGAATTAGGGACAGGTGTAAACAATAAAAGGTTTACAAGGGACTAATTTACAATGGACAAAGGCTGTTTACCCCCCTGTTTATTCAGGTTGTAGAAAGTGCAGTTTTGAATAGTAGGCTTTAGACAGCATTTACAAGCTACTAGCCCATGCAGACACACAACCAGGAAACACATTTTGATCTATTAGAGGCTGAGATTGAGGCTAAGGATTTCAAATGATGTATCACCCTCAGGAAAATACCATATACATCCCATATACACTCAACAGCTACTGTATTAGGTACACCTTGCTAGTACTGGATTGGACCCCCTTTTGCCTTTCTTAATTCTTCGTGGTATAGATTCAACAAGGTGCTGGAAACATTCCTCAGAGATTTTGATCCATATTGACATGATAGTTGCTGCTGATTTGTCGGCTGCACATCCATGATGTAAATATCCCTTTCCACCACATCCCAAAGGTGCTCTATTGGATTGAGATCTGGTGACTGTGGAGGCCATTTGAGTACAGTGAACTCATTGTCATGTTCAAGAAACCAGTTTTAGATGATGTGAGCTTTGTGACATGGCGCGTTATCCTGATGGAAGTAACCATTAGAAGATGGGTACACTGTGGTTAGAAAGGGATGGACATGGTCAGCAACAATATTGAGGTAGGCTGTGGCATTTAAACGGTGCTCAATTGGTACTAAGGGGCCCAAAGTGTGCCAAGAAAATATCCCCCACACCAAAACACCACCACCAGCCTGAACCGTTGATACAATACAGGATGGATCCAAGCTTTCATGTTGTTTACGCCAGATTCTGTCCCAACCATCTGAATGTTGCAGCTGAAATAGAGACTCATCAGACCAATCCATTTTCTATTGTCCAATTTTGGTGAGCCTGTGCGAATTGTAGCCTCAGTTTCCTGTTCTTAGTTGACAGGAGAGGAACCCGGTGTGGTCTTTGCTGCTGTAGCCCATCTGCTTCAAGGTTTGAAGTGTTTTGCATTCAGAGATGCTCTTCTGCATACCTCAGTTGTAACGGGTGGTTATTTTAGTTACTGTTGCCTTTCTATCAGCTCGAACCAGTCTGGCCATTCTCCTCTGACCTCTGTCATCAACAAGGTATTTTTTGCCCAGAGAACAGCTGCTCACTGGATATTTTCTCTTTTTCGGACCATTCTCTTTAAACCCTAGAGATGGTTGTGTGTGAAAATCCCAGTAAGTACATAGGTGCGTTCACATTTGTGGTTGAATAGGAGGCCAAAGCAGGTCTGTCAGGAAAGTAAACAGTCACATAAACACTGACGTCAACAGTGATAAGAGCAACATTAGGCATGTCAGTATGCTTACAGATGTATTTTGTTCATTTGTAATAAAACCTAATATTGACCCAATTGCTTCTGCAGTCCATTGTAAAAACTGCAACACTACAACACTTCCTACATTCATTAACATAGTAATAACAATAATGTACAGAAACGTATGCATGTTACAAATGAACATAGCTAGCTAGCAACAATGTCATATTTCACATTAACATTTGAGGTGTTTTGCCAACATCTGCATCAGAAGCAGAAATTATATGTACACTACCGTTCAAAAGTTTGGGGTCACTTTCCTTTTCATGGAAAACATACATGACATGAGTTTGAATAGGAAATATAGCAAAATGAATAGGAATTATAGTAATTGACAAGGATATAAATAATGATATAAATAATTGAAATAAAGATTTCAATTGAAATAATAATGGTGTCCTTCAAACTTTGCTTTTGTCAAAGAATCCTCCATTTGCAGCAATTACAGCCTTGCAGACCTTTGGCGTTCTAGTTGTCAATTTGTTGAGGTAATCTGAAAAGATTTCACCCCATGCTTCCTGGAGCACCTCCCACAAGTTGGATTGGCATGGTGGCCACTTCTTACGTACCATACGGTCAAGCTGCTCCCACAACAGCTCAATAGGGTTGAAATCCAGTGACTGTGCTGGCCACTCCATTATAAACAGAATACCAGCTGACTGCTTCTTTCCTAAATAGTTCTTGCATAGTTTGGAGCTGTGCTTTGGGTCATTGCCCTGTTGTCGGAAGAAAATTGGCTCCAATCAAGCACCATCCACAGGGTATGGCATGGCGTTGCAAAATGGAGTGTTAGCCTTCCTCCTTCAAGATCCCTTTTACCCTGGACATATCGCCCAGTTTACCACCACCAAAGCACCCCCAAACCATCACATTGCCTCTATCATGCTTGACCGATGGCATCAGGTATTTCTCCAGCATCTTTTCATTTGTTTTGCGTCTCACAAATTTTTTTCTTTGTGATTCAAACACCTCAAAATTAGATTTGTCTGTCCATAACCCTTTTTTCCCCAATCTTCCTCTATCCAGTGTCTGTGTTCTTTTAATCTTATTGGCCAGTCTGAGATATGGCTTTTTCTTTGCAACTCTGCCTAGAAGGCCAGTATCCCAGAGTGGCCTCTTCACTGTTGATGTTGACACTGGTGTTTTGTGGATACTATTTAATGAAGCTGCCAGTTAAGGACCTGTGAGGCATCTGTTTCTCAAACTGGACACTCTAATGTATTTGCCCTCCAGCTCAGTTGTGCACCGGGGCCTCCCACTCCTATTTCTATTCTAGTTAGAGCCAGTTTGCGCTGTTCTGTGAAGGGAGAAGTACTGCGTACTGAATAAACTGACGAGTTTCAGAAGAAAGTTCTTTGTTTTCTTGCCATTTTGAGCCTGAAACCAAACCCACGATTGCTGACACTCCAGATACTCAACTAGACTAAAGAAGGCCAGTTTTATTGCTTCTTTAATCAGCACAACAGTTTTCAGCTGTGCTAACATAATTGCAAAAGGCGTTTCAAATGATCAATTAGCCTTTAAAAAATAAAATAAAATAAAATTTAATCTTTAATCTTGTTAGCTAGCTTAATTCGCTACTACCAGCATCCCTAGTAACGTAGCAAGGACCTCTTTTCTGAGGGATGGTCTGACCAATGTCAAGAAGTGATGCATTAAGACGGGCCCAATGGATACGCAGCATTTACACATACAGATGATGCCAGCTGAAACTACTTTAGGCCACTTCAAAAACCCAGAGACCTCAGAATAGTGCAACTTTGCCAAAAATACAATTATTTGTAATAATTCAGTTGGTTTACTTTGGTCATTAAAAACCCAATGACAAATGCCTTGCTGTCCTGGCGAGACTCCCAATATGACTGTTAAATTTATACTTTCCATATTATACGTTCGCTTAAAATGTTTAATTAGAAAAGAAAACAATTTTAGAATTAGAGACGATACATTAATTTTAAAATATTGCTAGTGCGTGTTTCCTCTTAGTCCTAGTTAGAACTAACATGGTAAAACTGGGGCATTGTAGAACAGCTGGGCTTTCCATTTCTCTGTTGAAAACTGAGTTTGTAAATTAGTTGCATGATAATGTCATTATAAATAAAGTAATGGTAAAACAAAAGTCATGGTCTTTTTAAAAGTTTCACTTTAAATTTTTTAAAATTACTTAAGTTGAGATCATCCTGCTTCCCTAGGTAAGCATTAACAATGAGCTATCTCTCTCTTTCGAGCAAACACGTGAGGCATCCTGCAGGACTGCATCACTTTCACCACAGCAACCAGTGGACCTTTAGACTAGACTCCAGCCATCTGGGCCCCCACCCCTCTCCTCCGGATTTTACAATGTTTTGGAACTCCTCTACTGGAGGGCATCACAAACTATGGATGTAAGATTCTTTAATTTAGCTTTTAGTGCCGGAAAGCGGAGGATGGGCTCCCCCATTAACTGTCAAAGTCAATGTCCCCCAATTAAAGAACACACATGTGTATTGAAAGAGTAATTTCATAATAACCAGAATAATTAATTTTACTTGGGTTTAATTTTTTTTATTTTTTTTTATTTTTTTTTAAAGGGGTGGACACATTCTGGCAGCAGAGCTTTCCGAAAAAATTATGAAATTGGGGCCGCTTGACAGCAAATTCCCGGGCAGCTTTGTAGCCAGTCCGCCCCTGCTCCCGTGTACATTCTAGTTGCTGGCCCAGTTACCCGTGAAATATATTAACGTTAATTCGCTAGGTGTTTAATTTCACTGTTAGTGACGTAAATCGTAAAGCGCCGCGGGCTACAACGCTTTTAATATTATCGTTAGGTTATTGCAAATGTTTGTTTTGACGGTAAAGACGTAGTAAATTGATTTTGTGTGCAGTGTAATGTACTTTTGGAAATTGTTCATGTTCCTTTAATTCTGGTCTATTTCTACTGAATCCGGGGTAAGTTAACTATGGGGAACGGTG
>JAOYSI010004568.1:8152-29119 GCA_025775065.1 Hiodon alosoides
TTTTTCCACTTTTTTTTAAGTCCACTCCAAATTTCAACGATAGCTCATGTACATAGATATATATATATTTTTTTTTTTATCAAAGCACATGGAGAACAGCTGATTGTTTTATCCCCCACACTTTGCTCAGACATTACTATGATTTCTACAGATGTGAAGACTGATTTTTTTTGTTTTTTACAGAAGAGACAGGTTTTATTTTTCCTACTTGCATCTGGATACAATCAAGCCGCTGTACTTATGCTGATGGGGAATGGGTTATACCAGTACAGGGGATCAGATTTAACTAGCAGAACAATAAAATCAAGTCCAGATTCGTTCTGCGCCAATTTGTTTAGGTGGATGACCAAGCTTCTTCTAAGCAAAAAAGAGACTGACCAACCTTATATAAAACCTGCAAAATCATGCCACATTTATTACGTGCAATTGAGTGGATTGCAGACAGAAAACTGTAAACTGAAAAACAGAAAGACTAGCAAAATTACATTTTAAATTTATAATTTCATACATTTTTAATTAGCAACTGCTGAGAGAAAACAAATGCTAAGCTCCATTAGGTGTAGTCAGGGTGTCAGGGTGACACTTGTTTAACCGAGGCACAACTTCAGGGCAGAAAGCTAATCTGACAAGTAGACTGGCTAATTCACTGAGCACACATGGATTTCACGGGGCACGCGTCGCTGAGGGGGATGGGTAGTGTGTCTAACGGTGTCTAAGTGTAACTACGTAAGAAGAGAGGTGTAAACCCGACCTCAAGTCAAACAGTCAATTCTGTTTTATCAGCAGACCACTAGGACAGTATGCGCTCCGCAGATTTAAACTTAATCGTCAACCTATACACTGATGGCTATTTAAACCATGGGATCGGATTCTGCTAAACCAAAATGCATCCACACTGATAGACTGGGGGAGGAAAAGTCCTGGTGCAGCGATGGGATTAGCACACGGCTAGCATACACCTTCTTTCAGATGAGATGTTAAACCCAGGTCATCGCTCCCTGTGTTCATCAAAAATTCTAAACATTCTCCACAGTCAGGAACTTGAAATAGGCCTAATCTAAGAATCTAGATAGCTAATCATAGCCTGCAATATAACAAGCTAAATTAATTCTTGGCTCACCACCTACACGGATTTGAGACGTGCATTCTGTCATATAATAGTATTTAATATATGTAATAACATTAATCACGGCGGCTATTTATGAGGCGCAACCTACTATTTACCCCATTGACAAATGGAAAGTCCTGTGTCTTCTGGGTGCAGTCGAGGCAAAAATAAATACTGGAATACAGCATGACTTATGGAAATGGGGATTTGTTTTTAAGAGCTGCACAGCTGTGTCCGTGGTAAACCTCAGAGACAGGGTCACATAATCAAACCGATAAAGTAGGTTTAGCATTAAGGGTTACTACAAAGTGTGCTAGACTGCCATGCCCTGCAGGTATGGCAACCAGAGGCCGCCAGTAATGGGATCCAGAGCCAACATGGACGCCTGGAAACGGCAACGGTGCAACAGGTAACTCAAACAGCCTGGGAAGTTAACTTCTTATGACCATAACAGAATGCACAGCAATGTGCCTTGCAGCAACCAAAGAAAAAGGAGGTGAGGCACAATGTTACAGAGAACTAAAATCTGAACTGGGGAAATGAATGCTGCGTAAAGGTGGCCCCCGCAGTGCGTCACTGCAGAACTGAGAGCCACATTCTGGTGATATCAGGAGGAAATACAGACCCCCCCCCAAGAAAATAACCTCCTGCTTCCTTTCTTTCAGCTCAGCCAAAAAAACTCTGACAGAAAGCCCTGAACCTTTCTATGCATATAAAGGTCAGAGTGTTCAAGAGAGGACAATGAGTCCACGTTAAAAAGGTCATTATTTTTTACTTTTCTTTACTGGATAACTTTAAACTGCATAACAAAATTAACACACTATCCACCATTAATTGGAAAATCTCTAGATTCATCAGTTCTGTTTAAAATCGTCAGTTCTGTGCAGTACAATAACAACAAAAAGAAAACAGCTATGGCCTGTTTCTTAACCACTAGTCTATCTATCTGCTTTGAATCATAGTCAGTGTCAGCTTGTGGGGCTGCTATAAGGAAGACATTTTACAACAGCCAAAGTTTTAATAGCAAGAAGACATGGCCATATTATTTTCAAGATATACCTGGTGGTTATACCTTCTGTTGATGCTAATTTTAGGTTTGCAAGATATTTGGTATAGCAGAAATTCTTAATTCTTAATAGTTGTGGCTATAGTATAAATGTTTTAAATCAGTAACAGATTTCAGGCTGACATCCCATTCATTCTAACTAGTCTTGATTCTAACTATTTTCCACACATAACCTAAGAATGAATAGAATTTGTTTGAAATGAGTCGCTGTTCTTTTGAGCACAGTCAGTGAGCCAGACTATGTGAAAATGCGACAGATTTGCTCTAGGAGAATTAACTCAACTGATAAGTCATTTTTGAAATTCATTAAGCGACTTTTTTTAGCAGGGGAAATTTTTCACCCAGAGCAGCACAATCGACCCCCGTGTGAAGAGGGGATTCTGGCATCGGTGGAGGCCAGCAGGGCCGTGTGTCACTCACTCATCAGCCATGTTCGAGAAGAGCGGCTATTGGTCCATCTCGCATGCCTCATTAAAATCCCAATATCTATACTGGCGAGCCATTATTGGTGTGACTCGCCTTACCTCCTGCATCCGGCAGTTAAGCCAAGGCATACCCGGAATGGCATAAGTGGTTGCAGACTCGTTCATGAGAGCTACTATTCTACCCATCAGCAAGGAAAGGCTAAGTAATTATTAAGGACTTAGAAAACGTACCCAAAGCTTCCAGTTTAAAGCACTCAGTCCATACCTAATGCATCTATCTACACTAAATTCTTTAGTGCCTTTCAAAGCACAGCACCTTCAGCTCAGTTCCTGCCTAGCATTGCCCTAAAGACAGCAGCAGTCCCATAATCCTCCAGGCCAGCCCAGACTCCAGGCATGTGCATGTTAATCACACAGGAATCCTCCTCCCCCACCCGATTACTCCCTAAAAAGAACCAGAACACATGCGCTGAGATGTTCCCTAATTGCCTCATTAGGTTAACTGAAAAACATATAATCATATAAAATAAGTTTTCTGGTCTGTTTAGATCATCCATTCTCTCAGCACAGGGGATTTGTGTTAATTGGCCCAAAGAGACAAAACCAAATACTATCAGGCACTCCAGGAGACTGCACTGGCTCATTACCTATCCATTTCCGTGGATTCATTTTTTTTTTTTTTTTATCATCTTTATGGTTATCACATTCTTCTCCAACGCAGTGCCATATAATCAAAAGCAATGTTTAGATATATTTTATTATTCACAAAGAGTTTGTATTCGGGAAACGAAGCCATTCAATACGACCACTATGACAAACAATATACAAAGCTATAATAACTGGCGCACGCGTTTCACTGCATCGATCATTGTAATAAGGCATACTTATCAACAATGTAATCTCTAATCCTCGGTAAACAAAGCATCCCAAACCTTTCTCTTCAAATAGATTGTAATGATATAACGAGAACATTTGTATCGAATCAGTAAACCACCTAAGCCGACCAGTAAATTTGCTATGCTAACTGCAGATGCAGGGAAGAACCCATTAAATTAACACATGGACCGACTGGGTTCGTTACGATCGGTCGCTCTACGACTCAACGCAAATAGTGCACGCATAGAAGATGTCGCACAAAAGCGGTGTGACAACCGAAGCTTGTCTTTTATGGAAAAAGACCGCCTGTCCCGCCCACTTCCTAACTCATCGATTGTCTCGTTAGATAAATGAACAGTGTTAATTAAGTGTGTCGTAGTTGCAATGTTCTCGACATGCTGTTGATTGTATTTAAGTGTCAAGTGTATTCTAATTCCGGGAATAATCTGTCATCTGATTTTACGTATATGCTTCGAAATACATTGGATATTAAAAAAAAAAAAAAAAAAAAAAAAACAGACGCTGCCCAATCGCTCTATCGTAGCAGTTTGGAACCTTGCGTATTTAATATATTATCTAGCGGCGTTGAACAATTTGAATTTAAAAATCGCTACAAGCAAGAACTGTGTAACAAGCTTATATTACAACTCTGCTGTAACCAATGCCATCAATTTCGTAAGGACGATTTCTGTCAATACTGAAGGATACCATGTATGTTTTGCAAAAAAATGTCATTTCTACCGGGTACAGTACGTTAGCGTGCTACTCTTAAAAAGGGACAATGACGCCAATGGCATTTCTTAAATTCGACAACGCCTGATGAAATGTAAACATTTAAAAACTTTAGGGGAAGTGTACCAGCTTGTAAGCGGCACCCATTTCCCACAAAATGCTTATAGTTGCTGTGGTTAGCGACGGTTGACAAGCACTGAGCCGAGGATATTTGCCAAGAGTGATATGTGATGCTTGTCTAAGCAAAATCGTGTTTGACAGCCTCCGCTAAATCCAACGAAGGACGTAAAATAATTTCTTCATAATAACTCGGGAGCGATATTAATCCTAGGTATAGAACCATAAATTGTCAAGATGGAAAAGCGCTAGCAAGCAAATTAGCTACTCCAAACCAGCATAAACGTCTTGCGCGACATATGACAAGCAGTGTAAAACCGTTAGACAGCTCTTTGCCAGATTTATGGTCCAGCACTGTCAGGATATTCTTTCCAATTACCTAAAAATATCAGTCGCAACATTGTAGGAACCAAGCAAGAAAAATAGTGGGGTTGACTTACCCATAACTCTGTCCCCCAGCTCATGGTTTCAAGGCAAATCGTAGCTAATAATCCACGGCGTGAATGGGAGCGTCAGAAGTTAAGACCGCAAAAAATATTCTACTTTTAATATACTGTTCTGCCCGTTGAAGTTATTTTATTCTCTCGCTTTAAGAAGGTCTTTCACCTCCTCATTCTGTCTTGTACAAGATGGCCATTACCCGCAGCATAGTCTTCAGAACGCAACGCGGTCACCCGCCTAGACCAATGACAGTTGCACGGCCACGCGCATTCCGAGCAAGAGCAAACGTGTGAGCGAGCAAAGTGGCGTAAAATTGTGTAAAAAAGAGTGGGTGTGTATCTCCCAAATATAACGCAGTGCATTACAATGTACATCACGTAAAAGCAAAAGCAATACGCACAGTATCTGGAAACATAATGCTATTTTACTGAAACGTAAATTAACTAAGGCGTGTCAACAGTTAATTCGTTCGATTTTTTTTTATGTTACCAATCTAGGGAAAACAACGCAAACCCGTGTGTTACTCAATGGTGTTCTAGCTGTTAGCGGAATTGAATAAAAAATTTAAAAAAACCGATGTCTCCCAATGTTTTATCAAACCGAAATTCGGAGTTATTTACAATGTTTATTGATTGATTGATTTATTTTTTGTAATCTCACCATGTTCATTACCCAGAACGCTAATGTACACGAAGTGCAAGATCTCATAATCCATCTTTTGCAAACCATTCTTATCCACATTGAAAATTATACAGACAATAATTAATTCTAGAATGGTCTAATATGCAGAGCACATTGTTTGTCTAAATGTAATAAAATTCTCAATAGCTGTGGTTTTATTTTCATAATAGACTGTTTGCTCGAGTATTGTTATAGGGAAATGGTTTATAGTGTAAACCAGTAATCGCAAGTATAAAGAAGAATGGTGACATCTGGTGGATGACGTTTTCCTTGGTACCCTACGCGTATTTAATTAAACTGTAACCCAGCTCCTAAGAGAAACGTTATTTTCAGTGTTCACTGGTAATGCTTTCTGAGTTTATAGGGATTTCTGTTACTGTTTAAAAAAGGAAGCAACAAAGATGTTTCTTCTGTTTTTTGTTTAACAAATCTGAATGATAATCTTAGCTCAATTATTATGTCTTTGTGTGTTGATCACAGGTTTTATCTGAACATCAGTTATTTATAAGAGGATGAACCATGTTTTGTTAAGTTTGGACTGCTTTCATTTAAAATATAGCCCAAAATAGCTGAGTTATCGTTGTTACACGAGTTACAAATTTCACCGCTAAAACAGAACATGGTAGTGAGGATTTTAACATTTTAATTTTATTTTAACAAAGCTATTCATTTTGCATACTGAGAAAGTGAGGCTTTCATTTATGTAATTCCATGTATGTCGGTGGGTGTTTAACCTGGGGACATGTTCCTGTTCTGCATATGGAACAAGCATCACCTGCTATTGAAAGGAATAGTCTTATTATACTTTCCAGCAGTAAATAAATAATAGATGTCTCCTAGCACAAAGAGCTGTGTTGAAACTCTCAGGAGTTAGAAATAGAAATAGAGTCAATAAGGCCTCAAGTTGTTATTTAAATGTTACAGAAAGCAAATTCACATAGAGGCACAACATTATGCCCATGTAAAAATCAAATTAACCACTCTTTAACCATTATGGTGGCATTATTATGGTTTTCAAGTACCATCACAACATGGTAAAAAAACCAATACGAGACATGCACTTATAACACTGTACAGATTATGTATATGAACATTCTGGTGACAATAATGCCTCAAGCTTGTGAGAACATAAATCTAAGAAGTTTGCTAGCTAATGTCACAATATGATGAAGTAATATTACGGTTAGAATAGTTTAGGGCAATCCTAACGTTGTGGCAATAGCATATATAATATAGCTAAGAATGTAATATTTCAAAGTTTCTGATTTTTAACAGTCCTTTATGCCTTACGATAGTTTATTGCCGCAGTGTCTCAGTTATACTATTTGCTAGTTTGACCAAAGAGCATTCAAAAAAGTATTTTTTGTTATGCATTCAGGAAACACTTCCTTGTCAGTTCTGAGATTGTCGGCTTCCTGAAATCATCCAAGTTTCTTCATTCTTGAGAGGGCACGTTGTACCAGTGAAACAATCATCTGGAGGAACATAGTAAAATAAAATTAAGTCTTTTAATAATGGTTAAAAGTTTTGAATTCCATCAGTATGGATTTAATATTACGGTAGGGTATATGCTAGGCTCTGCGACACAGTATATATAATAATTATAAACTGACCTTATTCGATGCAAACCTGATCTCAGTTTGTTGGAGTTTGTCATGCATATTCTCTGCAGCTAGCTCTGGTAGCACATCATCTTAAAATAAATATTTGTAAGAATAGTTGGCTTCTGTACATTTAAACTTCAAAGCTTTTTAAGACGGGGATCTTCGCACTAACCATGCTGAGTCATCTCAGCCAGAAGGCTGCATACATTTTCCATGATCTCTGAGTCGTCATGGTAATGAAGACTGGTCTCTTGGATCAGTGCTAATCCACTTCCACCACTAGGGGCCATGAGCACTCTGAAGGCAGCCAGTTCTACAGGAACAGGAAATGGCACAGGCACAGCAATTTAACAAGCTCATTGTTCAGATAATTTACATACAACCCTGCGCTGCTGTCTCAACATATACGCAGAGTACACAGAGCGCATAGGGCCCCGACTGGCCGCTAGAGGGCCTCGATTAGTCAGAAAAATCATAATTATGCTATAAAATACATAAGTTTAAGTCATTGCATTGCACTTCATTCGATTCCAACTACTGAGCTTTACTCACTTTAGTTTATTTGTTGTTGTGTATTATTAATTCATACCTGAATGTGAATGGTCTCGGAAGCTATTTTAATACATTTCTTTTTGTGGTTTGCCACTGATAGAACTGTGAATCTGGCTGTCAGTGAGCGAGTTGACAATGGCTAGGGTAGCAAGGGCCCCCAAACCAAATTTTGCTCAGGACCCCGCACAGCCAAGAGCCAGCGCTGCCAGTCTATGACAGGTGTAAGCAGTACCTTTTACTATTGTAAACGTTAGAGCCGTGTCCTTCATTCTATTGTCTCTCACCGAAACAAAGAAATGCACAAGCCTGGGCATCCATGGTTTGGTGAGGGAAAGTATAAGTATTAGAGATGTGTGGAGGAAAGGCTGATGACCGACTAGTTTATTGATGTAACCATTTATATATATGTTTTTTTTTTAATATATTTTACCACAAAATCTACCATAACCACTCCAACCTTTTACAAAAAAACAATGCTTAGAGGAAAAAAAATCAGTTAAATGTTACGCGCTTGATAAGAAAGCTTTTCTACAGAAGTAAAAAAGGAATTGGTAAAGGCAGGGGGTTGTAATGGGAATTAAAAACAATGGCTAGACCAACTCACAAAAGAGGAAGGCAGAAAACTGAGGAAACTGAACACAGGGAGATCCCATTCAGGGATAAAAAAAAATGGCCTATATGATTTAATCGAAGGTAAATCAAACAAACTATCACAAGAAGAAAGAAATCCACTCAATCTCATTGATGCATTCAGTTCATAGTGTAAATGCAAATGACTGCATGTCCCCTGGGAGCCACTAAATTGAAACGGCTGACGACCAAACAACCACAGAGCGTTTAAACCTATAAAGGACATAATTGTCCTGTGTTTGGTCATATCTGGAATACAAAAAAGACGAAGTAACACGTGTATAGGCTTAACTCACTTCAACTTCCACAGTCAGATCAGAGATACAAACATTGTTTTAGTTGTAGGATTTTTGCAAGGCAGAATAGATTTTGTTGTTTTGATTGGACAGTCCGATACTTCTATGTTAATGGCTTATTGAGAGAATATATGGTAAACACCCTTTCCAGAGCAGGCTCCAGCATTAAAAAAAGTGCACAAAATAACTACGTTGCATCCACATGGTCCATAGGCTAGAATTAGTGGCCTGTAACCATGGTGTCACAGAGAAGAGAGAGACAGGCAACGAACACAAAACACATGCACAGATGAGACGGCAGCTTTGTAAAGGTGCCATAGCTTGAAATGTTTTCAAATGGATGAAAAGTTAATGTGTTGGGATGGAAACATTCGCCCCAACGTTGGCACTTGCAGGAAAATAATCATAAATAATAATTTAAAAAAATTCATGCTTGAGGGTATGAAGGTAAGAAAAGCATCCTTTAGCAAAGACGAGATCTTTATCAATGATATAGTGATATATATCAATGAATATATTGTATATATTCTCCTGAGACAGAATTTGAGCTTGTTGAAGACATTTAATTCCTGTACCATTTCTGGTCCTAAGGTATAACCTCTTTGAAATTTCACTGCTAGCCCGGGACGCCTAAGTGCTGCCTAATCAGGATAGGGAAGGCTGTCCTAGCTAAATGAAGACAGATGAAAGGGGGACAGTCAACCCGGCTGACTACTTAATAAGAGCCACATTCCAGGGCGCACCTGATTCCTTCACCAGGTTGGCCAGGGCCAGGAAGGCGGCCCTCACCACACCGCGACTGTCCGGGTGCGTCCCAAGAGCATGCATCAGGAGCAGGGCAGAGTCCTCAATGTCCTTGTCGTTGTGGATGCCTGTGGCAGGGAAGGGGCAGCTCAGCTGGTCTGCGTGACCCCATTACATTCTACTTCCCCAGTGTTGCTTCAAAGGAAATCGCAATTCCATTTAAACAAAACCTTGATTTAATGATTGTATTCGTATTTAAATAATTTTTCTGCAGAATTTTCTGGAGGAGGAATTTAGAGACCTTTCCTTCACGAATGAGAAAGCTGTCCCAAAACGCATGTGGTCCATTAGCATATTATGCAATATTTTGCCAAAAGTACCTTACCTAGCTGTCAATACAGGGTTAACCATATTTAAAAAAAAAAGTTTCTTACAGTAACCCATAGCAACTAGTCGCATTCCAAACTGTTTGTTTCTGAAGTGTCTGTTATTACATATGGAGAAGAACTAAACGTTGATTTCACAACTAGATTTGTAAGGTATGCACAAGCCGAATAAATAGTAGAGGAACGCTTTTTTACTGTACACAAATACGTTTTTTTATTTGTAATGTGAATAAAAGCTGAGACTCATCTGCCAGGCTGGCGAAGACAGCGCCTCACCATGAATGGAGAGAGACCAAAGGGCAGCGCACACAGACTCCACCGCCACCCTGTCCTCCAGGAATGTCTCTCCCACTATACACACTGCATCCACAGCCTCCTCTGTGGATACTGTGTCAGAACAGCGCCCTGAGGAGGTGCAGACGAGGCGTTACCCACGATCCCGTCAAAGGCCCGCGCTAAGGTCAGGAAGGCAAACATAGACGTAGAAAGTCGGACTCTAAATAGTCCCAGCATGCACCAGTTTAAACAATGTTGACATTTCTCACCGTTTGTCACCAAGCTCCACAGGCACTTGCAGCAGGACACACATATTTCCCGATTTCCAGGGAAAGTCTTCAGTGTTCGCACCACCCCTTGGACTCCTCCCAAGTTGACAATGCTCTCAGCCATCTGTTCTAAAGCCAGATAGCATGAACAATCTCATACAGCAGACTCCCGCTGATTTCCAATAAACAAAGTGAGGGAGGATGAGAATATATATGCATGCATATAATACGTAAAATTTAAAAACTTTATTCAATGAGCATATTTAATTTTGTTGTAATGTAATTGGATATCATCAGTTAAAAGTCACACTGTATAAATGCTGCCCTGCCCTAGTGAAATTCAAAGGGGCCCACCACTCCCAGAAAACAATAGGAGGAGCTTGAAGGCCTGGGACAGGAGGTCCTCCAGCTCAGGGTGGTGCTGCACGGCCCCCAGGACACAGCCAATCACTTCATCGCTGTACAGATAGGAGTCTTCTGCACCGTGACTCTGAACTAGCCAGAGGTCAGAGAGACAAGAGTATAGTCAGTGCCCATAAAAACCTAAGTCAATGTTTTGGTCCATGCAAACAGGAAAAAATGGGGGCTGGTTGAGGGAAAATGTTACAATGGCCTGCCTGAGCAATGCAGGGTTAAAAGGTAGGAATAATGCATACAGTGATGACAATAATAATGTGTTTCAACAGAGCATACACAATGTTAGAACATTATACACACAAATGTAACATTTTGCCATTACATTTTTACATATTACATTTCTACAGCAAATTTAAGCCCAGGGGAAAATGTTAAATGGCTTGAGGTGGACTAAATAATATTGCTATATATGCTGTGTCTGTGATTTTGGTGTCTTGATATACCTGCAATCAGCAGTCGTTGGAGGACCTGGCAAGCTGTCAGCTGAACTTCGGCACAGTCCATGTGGCTCTTCATAGCAGGGGTGACGGACTGTACCACGTCCGCTACCCTGCAGAATACTGGCATAAGCAGAGTAGGGCTCAGTAGGGCTCTCCTGCTTCGAGTAAACGTTAATCAAGCTTGCTTTTATTCCGACTCAATGCTTGCTCAGTTCGCTATTTAAAAATATAACTTCTACCAAGTTCAACCAGGTCGGTCATTAAAATGAAATAATCTGCCATTACTTCACCGTCTCGTTTGCATCATCTGTTACTAGGACAAAATTCAGAGGAGCCATTAATGGGGCTCCTTAGTGAATATTAATATGGTGATGACGATAAGAAGGAACACAGACATAATTGCGGCACTTAAGCGTTTCAATAAAACCAGCTGTAAAAACACTGACTGGACTTTTAAACAAGACAAAGGAAATGAAGGAACATACCCTCCTTGTCCTCTGTCAGCAGGTACGATAAAACAGAAATCTGCACAGCCTCCACTTCTCTATAAGTCTGCATGAACTCTGGAATTCATTTTTAATGACAGTAAAACATAATTTAGGGGTTTAAGTAAACCCATCTGGCTGAAATTTGGCACACGGACACGAACACATTCAGATGGACACATACAAGCATATATACACACAAACAAATAGGTTTGGATATACAGGCTGCCGACACACACAAATGCATACATTCAGGCAAGAAGATGATCGTACCCAGAACGCTGGCAAACTCCGTATGAATGGGCATGCTGTTGACCCCTGGTGGCAGTGTCTTTTTTATTTTGTCCAAAGAGAAGCCATACAGCTGTAGACACTTTTCCACCAAGGGTTCCTTCACAAGCTCCCTGCACACACAAAGCGCATGGGGTCACTTCCACTAACTGTTTCCCTTCTCACAGCATGAATCTTGACATGGACAGCCCGCCCTGCTCACCGCACACTTGGCCGAGTTTCCGGGTCCCGGTCAAACATCTGGCCGAGGGTGCCGTGCAGCTCCGTGGAAACGACCACCTCCAGCGGCGCCAGGTCCTGCTTGATCCGCAGCAGCTGGGCAATGGACGCCTCCTCCTGGGCACGCCAGACCATGACACACACATCCTGTAACCTGCACATAACCTGTGCACAGCTGTCTACTATTCTTTATTATTCTTTATTACATGCCCTTCTCCGAGGCTCATATTTTTAAAAACACAATCTGTGTTACCTTTACACAACTGCAGCACTGTCACACATTTGGTGTTTTAACCTATCAACCTATCAACCGAACTGTCCCATTTCACAAGTCAGGAAAACACAACTCAAGGTAATTGCCAAGATTGCCTGACTGAGGCAGATTTGGGCATTCAAGTCAAATAGTTGATTGCACAATGCTTGTCTGGGTTCATGTCCGGAGAGGAAAAGAAAAAAAAGAGAGGCCTACATCCAGCATGTGGCAGGTCAGCATGTCCAGCAGGACGCACCCCAAAGACCAGACATCTGACTTCTCACTCCACTGCTGCTTGGTCAAGCTCTCTGGAGCCATCCAGCGCTTGGCACCTGGGAGAAAAATGACGCAAGGGCTCCACTCACTTTTAAAGGTAACAGCTGGGATTGAAATCCAGCAACACCCTGGCCGACTTCCAGGGCCTCAAAGCCAGCTCCATCACGCTGTCCCACCGATGCTTACATTTCTTCACCCTTTTCTGCAGCTTGACTTTGTCTCCCATGATGGTGGCAGTTCCAAAGTCGCAGAGAAGGAAGTTCTGCTCATCTGTGACTAGGATGTTCGACGGTTTCAAATTTCTGGGAATAATGCATAAAACCCTTCCTTTCGTCACCCTTCACAAAAAGTCTTCATATTTAAGAAATATAGCACAAGGGTGAAACAGACCAGCAATGCACCCACACGTTACAGGTTATTTTTTCTTTTGTATAGGTGGTCTCACCTGTCACAAGGTAGTTACGTTACATGAAGATAAGCTACCTGTGTAAAATGCCCTGATGATGCAGGTAGGCTAAAGCATCCATCATCTGCCCCAGATACCTCTTTATCACCTGGTTAAACAACAAACAACATCCTGAAATATTCCGTATTTCCTAGTCTATATAAAGGCTTTAATAGTGTATGGGAGGCTGAGTAATTATATGGGTGATGGGTGTTCATTCCTATGTTTTATGCATTTTTGGGCAATTGATTCATCCATCAACTTTTAATAGTGTGAATCATACACCATGAAAATTCACCAGATAAATCCAGAAGTATGCAGAGTAGTAAGAACAGGTAGCAGGTGGTTACTGAACTTTCAAGAGTTAACAGATATTTTCTGATCACCTTGTTTTTGATCTTGATTTTTACTTCTCTTTGAATGTTGATAACCGTGGACAAAGTCTTCATATAAGGGCATTCCATTACCATTGATAGCATAACTGAGGATATCTAGGATGAAATGTAATGTCAAAGTAAGTGTCATGAAGGGAAACTGACACAGATTTTATTTTTATTTCTGTTATCATATACTACATGGCCAAAAGTATGTGGACACTCCTTCAAATTAGTGGATTCGGATATTTCAGCCACATCTGTTCCTGAAAGGTGTATAAAATCGACCATACAGCCACGCAATCTCCATAGACAAACATTGGCAGTAGAACGCCCCAAACCAAGAGCTCAGTGACATTCACCACTCTAACTAGTCAGTTTATCAACTTTCTACCCTGCTAGAGTTACCCAACTGTAAGTGCTGCTATTGTGAAGTAGAATCATCTAGGTGCAAACACAGCTAAGCCGCAGAAAGTGATAGGCCATACAAGCTCACAGAACGGGGCCGCCGAGTGCTGAAGCAACCTGCCTTCGGTTGCAGCACTCAATACCTACAAACTGCCTCTGGAAGCAATGTCAGCACAATAACTGTTTGTCAGGAGGTCCATGAAATTGGTTTCCACAGGTGAGCAGCCACACACAAGCCTAAGATCACCTTGCGCAATGCCAAGGGTCGGCTGTAGTGGTGTAAAGCTCACTGCCAGTGGACTCTGGAGCAGTGGAAACATGTTATCTGGACTGATAAATAATTCTTCACCATCTGTGCCAAGAGTGGAAGAGGAAGGGCTGTTTTTCATTATTCGGGTTAGGTCCCTTAGTTCCAATAAAGTAAAGTCTTAAGCATACAATGACATTCTAGATGATTCTGTGCTTCCAACTTTGTGGAAAAAGTTCTGTTTCAGCATAACAATGCCCCCATTCACAAAGCGAGCTCCAAAAGTCCCCGCAACAATGTTCCAACATCTAGTGAAAAGCCTTCCCAGAAGAGTGAAGGCTGTTATAGAATCACATGGGGGACTAACTCCATATTCATACCCATGATTTTGCGATGAGATGTTTGACGAGCAGGTGCCCATATACATTTGGCAATGTACTGTAGCTGCAATGATAGCATAGACTACAAAATATGAAACAAGATTTACGGCTGAGCCCAAAGCCCTGACTGCAACTCCACATGACATCCATAGCCCAGGCCTCTATCTCCGTTTAAGAATTGCTTAATTAAATCTCTGTCTACATAAAATACCACTTTTGAAGGCCAACTAATATAGAGCTTTGATAGGCAGTTAGCAAATTATTGAGTTAAAATAATCCATTCTCACACTTTTGTCCCATGAAATGAAGAACTCCTTGTATCTGACAATGTTAGGGTGTTCCACCTTCAACAGACAAAGGACCTAAAGACACAGAGAACACAATTCAACACATAACTAGAATACTTCCAATAATGTTTTTTTTAGCAGGTCAACCAAAGAAACTCTCTATGACATTCCTATGACTGGAAGGTTATAAACAAACATGCCTTACAACCAATTGTGAACAGGGATTTCATTCAAATCACCATGTTGAACGTTATAGGCTTTCATTATATCATGCCATTGATATAGCTGGATATTTCACTGAAGCAATTCAGGTTAAGCACAAGGGTACAACAGCTGGGGTGGGACTTGGACCTAGTCTGATTTACACTAGTGATACATTATGCAGCGTTTCTTGAACTTCGATAAGGTCAGTTCCTGGCTGAGCCATGATCTCAGATGTGACAACTCAAGTGATTTGGGAAAGGACTGGCTTAATGTACCTCTTGTAGTGCCTGGTTGGCCCTTCCTTCATCCAGACACTCAACCTGCAGACACCGAGCAGTTGTAACAATGTATATTTTACCTAAGAGTGCATTTAGTATATATGTGGGGTTAAAAAAAATCACAACATAATGAACAGCGAATCATCTCGTTTTAAGGATAGCCATTAAGGTCCTCTATGCAATAGTTAAAATGCCCAGAAACAATTACATATCACAGACAAAATAAGTAAAAGAAAACTCTCCCACTGTCAAGGAGCATCACATTTGATCAACCTAGATAAATATTAAACATGATTGCCAGACTCACTGCAAAAACTAAAAATCTAACTGCAGTGGCTAACATTTTGTAAGCCATGTAAGATCTGCATGGATCTTATTACACATACCCTTTTCAATGTATACTTCAGACTGGACGTTCTGTCCTTAACAAATAGAACAGCCCCAAAGCATCCCGGGAACATTTCGTCTTTAACCTAAATATGCAATAAAAGTCAGATGATGTTGTTTACAATACTCATTCAGCATCAAGACAATAGTTTGAATTTTTTGTCAACTACAATTGGACAAAGACCAAAAACAGACTACTATGTATGAGTAAATAAATAATTGTACATAGTACAGCGTTCAGTAATATTCAACTAAACCAAATCAAACCAAAAATTAGCAATCAGTTTAAAATTTAAAAACAAAAAGTCAAAACTTGACTATAGTTAGCAAGATGGTGCTGTTAGCAGAGAGCAACTTGCTAAAAAGTTTTCTTGCAACCGTACGTCGTGTGTGTCCAAAATGTAATTTTAATAAAAGATATACAAAAATATATATATATATAGAATAAATTACAACGTATAAAAGTGATCGTATACCATGTATTTGTCCATATTACACATTCACTTCCTCATCAAAGAAAAGCGTCCCAATTAACACCGTTGCTGTGAACACTGCTTGGAAACCAAACGCCTCGGAGATTGGAGGAATTCTGTGCATGTACACTCCATGCATAGCATTAGGTGCACTGTGTAGCACCCATAATTCGCTGACAAAATGCTTTTTAGTCTTGCAATTGAAACACACGATTCTTTTTTTTCTTGGTATCAAACGCAAAACGTAGTTTTCATTCAGTGGACGGAATGTTATTTATTTCGCAAACGGAATATAGCTTCGTGGATGTGATGACATTGAGATTTACAATTCCGTGTGTTTTGGACAAATTGTCTGTTAAATTAAACACATACAATTTCGTGTATTGTAATAAGCGCTATTCCTTTCTAAGCTGTCTATTCTGTGTTTTAAATGTCGTGCAATTAAATAAATAGCGTGTTCTAAATTCAGTCCTTAGAATGAAAACTATAGTGGACATGCTATATTAAGAAATAAATAACATTACTAAATAAATAGATTGTGAATAAATAATGTTTAGATACTTTCATTTATTCTTCATTCATCCATTATGATGATAAGTGAGTGTCAGTAGGCGTGACAATGGTCATCCAGACATAGTAATCAAACAACGATCAAATACACAGATTTGCTGATATTCTAACGGGAGATTATCTCGCCAACTCTCATCTGGGCGATGTCCACATCTGTTAAATCCGATAAAGTATGACTCAATTGCACTAGGAATTGGGGCCCCGGATGCAAGGGACGTCCGCGCATATCTCTGCTGTCACATTAAACTGTCTAATTCGGCGAACAACCTGTTCTAAATGATCAAGAAAAAGTGGGTCTAGCTCTTTGTCCACTGAGCAGCATACTGTCCTAAATGTTCTATACATGCCTCGATAGGGAAAAATACGTAGTCGAGAGATGTTTCGTTGTCAACTATGTCGGCAAGCCGTAACAAATCTATGGCAATTTGCTAGTCTCATTACGGCCATACCTGTTATTGGCATCTCACATGCAAATAGTTCACGATTGTCTTTTATTGTCAGGCAAATGTAATTGAGCGCAACACATTTATCAGCCAATGAAGTATTAGATGCCACCTCCCGATGTTTGATTGACACCTTTTAAATATCATATTGAAGGAAGGAATAAATTAATAAAGAAATGTATAAAGAAATAAATACATGAATTAAGTACTTTATTTGTGCATTTCCTTCAACATCCTCGCTCACTTGTATAGTTTTCCTCTATTATTTTTATTAATGTATGCATTTATTAATGTATTCGTTTTTGTATTAATGTGAGCAGTGATTACTACATTTCAGTATTTCTTTCAACATTGTGTCTGTCCTCTTGGCACATAACTACTATTCTGAGGAACGCTGTTAACAACACCTTGATGTAAATGAGCTCTGCGCAGTGTGCATTTTTTAAGGAAATGATAACAAATACGGAAAACGATACACTTAGCATATAAATACTTTGCTTTATTTCCCATAACTAAGTGAGGAAATTGGAGTTTGTTGCTGATTCAAGAATATCCAGAATTGCGAGACAACCGTGTGGTGTGCGCTTTCAGTTTTGATTGACTCTTTCCCACAGAAAGCGAAGTGGTTCAACATTCGCAGCAATCAGCGCACGGAGAGTATGGACGAAAGAACACCACTTGTTCGAAATGGTCCAAAACCTACAAGGTAATTGAAATAAACCTGACTTTTTAGAACCTGTATGTAACGTGTAAGAAAATACATTTAAACGTGATTTAAACGTGATAAAAACAAATTATTATTATTTGTAGATTTGCAATAGTATTACTGTACCTTATAGTTTAACGTATTTCAACCTGGCTGGAGATACCGGTCTAAGTGGTTTTCAACCCTAGCCCAGGCGCATGCTTGTTTTTGCACCAACCCAATTCACTTATTGATTATTGATTGCTTATGAGGCCGGTCGTATAGTAGCTAAAGTGACAGGTTATAAATTTACTTCTGAATAATATCTACTTGCTTGGCTGACACCACAACAGTCAAGTATTGTATATAGTGTACCCCTACTGGAAAATTTACTAAAGAAAATTTACCTTGTGTATGGCACAATTTCAGTACCCTGACAAAACATGAACCTTAACATTCTGGTCACATGTCCAGTTCCTACACCACTACAGGACCAGTATCTCACTCTGAATTAAGTTATTTAGAAGACACTTTTCTCACATGGTAGAAATAATTTGATCACACACCTTCATTACCCTTGGTTAACCATTCTGCCTTTCAGGAACCTATTTATCTCTCCTCCAGGTTAAAGATCTATTGGACGGGTCCTTTTTCTTTTATCAAATATATTGTGGAACGATATATTTAAAAAATATATTATTTTCCCTTCTGTATGTAATGTATTATTCCTGTAACCTCACAGCATGTTCTTCTCAGCTTCTCTAGTAATCTCTTTCACTTTCTCCAGGGATGCCCTTTCTCTTTTGCTTTGAGTCTCAGTAACAGGTCGATAATAATTTATAAATAAATTAACAAAAAAACGCATTCAAAGAAAGCTTTTAATTGATTTGGTATAATTTAAGTGAGTGGATTCTACAGGGGGATTATTAACCCAAAAGGCATGATTAGTGACAGGGATAGGGTACATAACAATGATAGTTTGATGATTCTATCCAGAGTGACTTAGAAGCTTGCTGTTTATCTTAACCCTGATGACTTTCAAATTTCTTTCCAGCAATCTCAAGCTGTACCTGGCTGTATTTTCAGCTGTGCTGGGCAACTTTAGTTTTGGATTCTCCTTGGTGTACCCTTCACCAGTGATCCCCCAACTCCAGACAATTGACAACCCCCAGCTTAAGATGGACACAGAACAGATTGCCTGGTTCGGGGTGAGGACAGAATAGAGCTTGTGACTGGATAGACAATGCATCATAGCTATTGCTGCTCTATCACATACTCAGTTTTTTTTTTTGTTGCATATTTTGCCTGTGTCTGGATAAGTCTATAATCCCAGTAAACTCAAGCTCATGTTCACGCTAACGGTCACAACTGCTCACCCTGGTGAATTCACCTATGTGGAATTCCCAAACCCAAAGACAATGTTTGTGTTTATTGTGCCTTTTCAGTTCTAGCAGGCCATACCAGTTTAAACTGCTGTGCTCTAATTTCTGTTTGCTTTCCTATTCCACGTCTCTCGAGTCAGTCCATCTTCACGCTGGGGGCCGCGGCAGGAGGTCTCGGGGCCATGCTGCTGAATGATAGCATAGGCCGGAAGCTGAGCATCATGGTTTCAGCGGTGCCATCTACCGTTGGGAACCTGATGATGGGCGGGGCACAAGCCGTGTGGATGCTGCACCTGGGCCGATTCCTGACGGGCATTGCCGCGGGCATGACCGCCGCCTCCATACCTGTAAGTCTCAGTGAGGTCACGGAGCCCAGTGCCGTTTTTAAACGTTATTCCAAATGCATAATGCACAGAATACAAAATGTGCCCTTAAACAAGGAACTTCGTCTCTGTTGTAGCAAGGACCTTGCTTTCACTAATGCCATTTGCTAAGCTTTGCTAAGCTTCAGGAAATGCAACCAGTAGAAATTGAGATTTATGAGGCCTGTCTGTAGAATAGCATGAGAAAGAGGCGCCTTTCAGTAAACATTATTAAAACAGGTCATTAATTTCTCACCTTAATAATGAACAAAGAAAGTGCTCGAGAACAAAAGAACATGCAGACTATGCTGTAATGCTGATAATATCATTGATCTACCCACGTTGACACTGATGCTTCACAGTGATCTTACTGTTGTATGACTAATTGTGAAACTAATCTTAAAGTGATAAAATCCACCTGTAAGAAAACAAATATGGGTAGTGAGATCTAACCTGGAATGTTTCCTTCCCAGGTGTATGTGTCAGAGATCTCTAAAGCAGCAAAGCGAGGCATGTTAGGGTCCTGTCCTCAGGTCACCGCAGTCATTGGATCCCTCGCTTTGTATGCTCTAGGTAAGAAAATTCCACTAGAGCCAAGCATAGGAAAATTTGACCTAATCTGTGTTTACAATTGTTTGAGAAACAACTTGAAAAGGCATATGTAATTTGCTTCAATGGTGGACACATGATAACATGCGAACCTCAGCCAAGCTAAGGTAAAGTTATTGTCAGAAGTAGCGCCTTCATTACTGCTCTAGGTGATAAGTGTCTCCTGTTTGACTCACAAGGTCTGGTGTTGCCATGGCGTTGGCTTGCCGTTGCCGGGGAGATCCCCACTCTCCTCATGCTCGTCCTGTTGTGCTTTATGCCCGAGTCCCCTCGGTACCTCATTGCTGGAGGCAGACAGGAGGAAGCCCGCAGAGCACTGGAGTGGCTCTGGGGTCAGGGGTCTGAGTCCACGACTGAGTTCAGGAAGATTGAGAAGAGCATTGCTGCTCAGGTAATGGATCAACCCTTGCCACCGTTGGCTGTGTTGCAAGTCTGATTTTCATACAGTAAGTTAACCCTCGGTGCTTCATTAGTACGTAAGACCTTTGGATTTTTTGGGCAGATCTGGCTCAGTTATGGTGTCAGTAATGAGGTAATTTACCCATCATTTGTGATTCTTAACCATGAAAAAAGATTATATTTTAAAAGATATTTTTTAAAAACTCTTTTCGTTTTGTGCTAATGAATTGATAGGTTTGGGAGAGGTAGTGTCTTGCTACTATGTTGCCATATTTAAAAGTTTCTATTTAGTTTTCCACAGAATCACTATTTTAAAAGTAATTAGGTCTGCTCAAAGCCTAATAGATGTTATTAGTACGCCAAGGAAATGGCAACCAGTTATCAGCCACAGTATTCAGACAAGTAACGGCGGCAGAGAAACCCAGGATGAAGAAAAAAAGAACAAGAAAT
>JAOYSI010004568.1:35845-46776 GCA_025775065.1 Hiodon alosoides
ACAAAGGCATTCAACCTTGTGAAAGAAGGGGACCCAGTGAGAGAGCATACATCCATTCATAAACATCATAAAGATCTTCACGCTCACATCAAAAAGATCTAACGTTCACTTAATGCAATGACTGCAAAATGGAAACCCTTTGAGGCATGTGGAAACATGCTGACCCCTATGCTGTAATTTCATTAACCATGAACACTACTTCTTCATTGGTCAGAGGTCCGTATCGTCTCAGGGTAAAAAAACAAAACAACAAAGGTCCATACTTACATCATCCACACCCCTGCTGCAATGTTCAAGGGGTTGACAGTGACACAGTTCCAGAGTCCTGCACTGGCACAAGCTATGGAATTGAAAAAATGGTGAATAGTAATGCATTTCATTTTCCCTATCTGACTAGGCATCTAACTGAGATTTTCTTAGATTTTATGACAGGTTATTAAACTGAGCCTTGTGCCCCATAAGGTCCATTTACCCTATAAAGACTGTGTTTGTGCCCCGAGTTATTTTAAAAAAAGCAGCTCTAAGTTCACGCTACTTGGGGTGGTTTTCAAAAAATTTAGTATATCTCTAAATAACTTCTCATGGAAATACAATGATAGGTCTGTTATCTATCACAAGCTACTCTTGTGAGAGAAGTAATCATGGACAACAATCTCTTAAACCGATGGAATGTATAGCACTGAAAAAATCTATCCCAGACTATTGACCACAAGAAAGCAAAGTTGGTATTATAGGAAGAACTATTTCCTGGTCAGACCAAACAGATAGAATTCAAATAAACTATGACAGATTTAACCCAAGTAAGGTATGGTGTCCCACATTATTTGGCCTTAGGTCCCTTGTTCATGTACATGTTACCACTAGGCGATGTCACCTGTAAACCTGTGGTTATTTTTCACTGCTAAGTAAGAGGTGACACAGAGCTCAACTTGTCAGTGAAACCAGGTGTGGACTTACAAACTACCAGACTACAAGATTTAAAACCCTGAATGGCATCTACTTTTCCATTATAGAATTAAGGGAAAACTGAAATTGTATTCCTATAGTCCCTAAATATCCCCACAAAACCACAAATAACTTGTGATGGCTATTCGGAATCTCCAAATGTTATCCAATATCTTGTTGTAACTGATCACTCATTTAGATATCACATAAAAATATCCTTATAATGGTATACACTTCCTCTAGTTCGCGCAGCGACTTGTGTAAAGGACAAATTTCTTTATAACAAGCAAAATGCTGCTGCTATGGGTTTTAACCTAAACTATGTTAGTAATCTTCTAGAATCTTTGAAGTGCTAAGAGGTTTGTTTGCTGTCGATGAGCTAATACAAGGCTTACCACCATTGGATTGGTGGGATGGGGTCAGGTCACTTTCAGCGCCTCTCCCCAGCCTTTCACCACATATTTGTATTTGTACTATGCAGCCATATTTATTTCTTGTTGAGACCACATAAAATCTCTTGATTGTCAGTGGCTAAGCACATTTAGCCTCTTTCTCACCCTGGCTTGGCAGAAATAATTACATTTTTAAAATAACAAAAGAAACTGAATTGGTTGGTTTACTAATCGATAAGCTACGGTCAAGACAACAAGAAATACATCTCCAGATGTATTTCCCAACAATAAAGTCCAAACAATAATCAAGAATAGTAAATAAACCCCCTGCAAGGCACTGTCCACAAAGTGTGTGAGCTGCTTAGCTACCAGCTCAGCCTTCATTGATTACCTAATTATTCAGTTTATTACTGTTTATGTCTAAAACAATGCTATTTTCCAAGAGTTTTCTAGACTGTCTCTGGTATCAGGGAATCATTTTATTTTTTTTCTACTGATTGGCTCTTGGTTTTCTAGTTTGGTTTTTCAAGAAACCCCAGAAAATATTTACAAAAATTATGTAAAAAAACAAACAAACAAACTGCTTTGGCCACTTCAATTAGCATTCACCCCCCCTCTTCCAAACACAAAATTGGGTGTTTTTATATAGTGTCCCACATCACTTCCTGTCTAAAATGGCAGACAGTTTTGAGGATAAAGTCACTCACCACTTTGTGTTTTTTTTTATACCTCAGTAAAAAAACAAAAAAACAAAGTGATAATGGATGAGCAAACGTACATGTCTTTAGGGAGAGAGTCACTCCATTACAAACTCAAACAGCAACTCCTATGGTCTTTTAAATCCTATTATTGTGTCCCAACACATTGCGCAGTATATAACAGCTGCGCACACACACACACACACACACACACACACACACACACACACACACAAGTTGTTTTGTGTTACATAGACCTTATACACTTCAATTAATGAGAAAGTTAATTAACTGTAACTCCAAACAAAAAAAGTAATTTGAATCTTTAAGGAAGAAATGGGCTCCGATACCCAAAAGACTCAAAGCAAGTGGCGATATAAGTCTCTTGATTTATTAACTGTGCAGTTTACTCTTAGAAAATAGCTAATGACGTTATTGGAAAATTCAATATGTTTTCAGAAATGCATACCCCAGAATTCATTTCAGCTGTGGATATATATGTGTGACACATTCGATACTCTGGGGTTGTGTGGCCCGAGTTATTAACTCTCCAGGAGCAGAGCTGCAGCCTGCAACTAAAAATCTTGGGGCCAGGGGGAATCGTAGACATCCCCTAATGAAAAAGGGCTTGTACGTTTCCATTACAAAAGACGTTTATAAATCAACATAGTTATATCTGAAATTCTACAGCAACATGGGAGATCTGACTGATTTTGAAAGCAGCCGAATAGTTAGTGTGCGACACTGCCTGAATTACAGGTGCGTCAATCACAGAAAAGGTCAAATTATTCAAGGTGTTAAAATCCATGACGGCAGACACCAAACAAGGTAAACTGCATCATGAAACAAACAGTGGTCACAGCTCACAGGCAGCGATTGACGGACACTCAACAGGATAAATGCTAAAAACCACAAAATAACAACTAAAAAAAAATAAAAAACACAGAACAGAATCTTCCTGATCCAGTCTCAACAAAAACTGAACATCGTGAGCATCACAAAACTGATTTTTTTGGTAGGGTTGCCATTCAGAAACCACTTGTAATCATGGCCAAAGCAAAGGAACGCATAACTGGGTGTATTCAGCAGTGGAAGACAGTAGGACAGTTGGATCTTTTACTGTCTTTCCTACATCTGTACATAAAGAAATATTCAACCCACACTGCCTGCTAACTGATACACAAGGATAGTGCTGGACCAGTTATGATAGGGCAGCCATTTCATGGGAGTCATTGAGTCGGATTACTACTCGGTTTGGTAGAATTACGACCAAGGAGTACGAAGGCCCCGACAATACCAAGAACGGGCCTAGATGTGACTCTTAAAAGTCTCCACCTAGGGCAACATTTAGGGTTATATCGTCTTTATCAGTAGCCCTGAATAGCCGTCCTTGACGCTGTCATAAAACTGGCAAAACGCCATCCTGGGTAGGGTAGGGTATCCGAAGACTGACTCCTGTTGGCTTCCGCGGACTTTTCTAGGCTAGCAGTAGTCAGTGAGGGACATAGCTGAAACTCCTGTATGGAGCTGTGTAAAAACTTTGGGTTTTTGATAAAAACATCTAGGAGATCAATAAGGGAATCAGCTGTGCTTCCCTGCGGGAGCACATGCCAGTGAGCCGATACAAAACCTGGGATTGACGGCCCCAAATAATACTTAAAAAGTAAATATATTCTGTTAACTTCAAAATGGGAGAGAGCTATCCGAATTGTTCTCACCATCTTGTAATATCTGCAAATTCATTGAACTATTTCTGAGCTAGTAACCTGTTTGGAATCGTTTACTTTGAAACAGACTTCCGTATCCTGATTACAAAAGAAAATTTGCACCACTGGTTTGATAAATTCAAACATGAACAGGTGTTGGTTTCAACTCATGATGGTAATACTTACAAAATCATAGTAATACAATGAAAGGTTCAAGGTTCAACATATGCTGAATCACTTCTTGAGTTTGGAACCATGCAACCCTTTTTTATCCTTTAATAATCTGCTGTTATTCAGTTTGTCCAAAAATACAAAAATATAAAAATATACAGCAAGTTGCCATTTATTAGCTACACCGATCTAGGACCAGGCCGGACCCTCCTTGCATCCAGAACAGCCTGAATTCTTCAGTTGGACGACATCACAGTCATGCTGCAAACAGCTTGTTCTATCCCATCCCAAAGATGCTCTATTGGTTGAGGTGTGGGGACTGCACAGGACAATAAATTAACTGAACTCATTGTCACACTCGGGGAACCAGTCAATACGCGTTTTGTGACATTCCTACTGGAAGTATCCATGAAACGAAAGGTACACTGTAGTCATGAAGGGATCCACCTGGTCAGCACTAATGTTCAGATATATGGTGGCACTAAAACATTTCTCAGTTTGAATCAAGGAACCAATTTTGTGCCATACCGTTACACAACTGCCACCAGCCAAAATTGGGATTTGTCGGATCAGATTATGGTTTCCAACTCCTCAATCGTCCAGTGTTTTTTTTGTCCACTTCTTGCTAATGGGAGTGGAACCTGATGTGGTCGTCTGCTGAAATAGCCCGTCTGTGACGAGGACCGACGAGTAGTGCGTTCTGAGATGCCGTTCTGCACACCACTTTTGTACTGCGTTGTTATTTGCCTGCTAGCTTGCACGAATCTTGCTACTCCCCTTTGATCTCTCTCATCAACAACCGGTATTCGAAGATCATACTACACTCAATGTTGCTTTGTCACTAATATGGCCCATTCTAACATTCAATCGAACAGTATCGGCATGCCTGTCTGTCTACTATATATAGCAAGCCACATGACTCACTATCTGTAAGAGCAATCACTTTCGTGAACGGGGTTGTTAACCTAAGGAACTGGCCACTGAGTGTATATACACAAGTCTCAGGTACAAGAGTTTAAATACAAATAAATAAATAATTAGGATCAACCCAGTGTCCCTGGAGGCAGAAGTGAGTTAGTCATCCCTCCACATTCCTCTTCATCACATCAACTGACTGACAGACATGTGCCAAACCAAGAGGCTCCTTATTCACACAGAGAGGAAACTGGTTTTCTCAAACCACTGCATTGCAGGGCTTCAAGCGGTGAGCATCAATACGATACAAAAACTGGAGAGGCAAAACGTCGCAACAGAAACTCACAACAAATCTGGACTTGAATATAAAAAAATGTTTAAAAAGTTGCTTGCCAGCCCACACTTTCTCAGCAGTTTCCTGACCAGGGCTTTTGCTTTAAAAAGAACTTGGCAGAATCTTCTGAATTATGCAGAAGCACGTAAAATATGCATAACCTGTGAATGTGATACGGTTGCGCTGCCTCTAGTATCACTGTAAGCTGGGAGGGGGTTGATGGTGGTGGGAGGGAGGAAAGACAACTAAACCAGGTATCTTGAACACAGGCCCAGACAAGTTGAGTATAACACTACAAGATTTATATTTCTAACCCACAGCCACAGAGACCTAAAAGATACATACTCAGTCGAACCAAATACAAACATTATATAAACGTTGAGAGATATCTTCTTGATTACAACACAACATCTAGCAAGGCAAAAGAGCCTCCAAAGAAGTTCACTACATGAATTCTACATGAGCCCAGATCAGTTCTCTTGCACAAGGAAGGAAACGATCAGAGCAGACAGAAAATATCATAGATACCAGTTTTAACCAATAGACCTAGCCACTGGTGTAACTGAATAAGAAAGGGAAGACGGGGTAAAAGTTTAAAAAGGGTAACAAGAATTGGGGGATACAGCTTATGAACACTGGAAAATATTATTTTATTAGCATTATTTATTGTTATTTCTGTTGGAATTCCATCTTATGTGTGGTACAATGCATATATACTGCAGGGGCCGTCAACGTCAAACTGTGGCAAACAGTAAATTAGTGTAGCACTTCCAAACCAAGAATGAGAACAAATTCTCAAAGTTCCTGTGAAGCATAATCATGTTGCAATGAGCCAGCCTAGCCGAAACTTGTTTCTGAGCTAACTGGCTTGAAAGATGCGCATTTCCTTTTTGGAGAGTCATATTTATACTATAGTCACAGACGAGCCGCTCGTTGCAAAATGAAAGCTGAAAGTAATTTTGCAATGTAACTTGGGTTGTGATGAATACTCATTTTTAATTAAGTTAATCTGGGCAATGACAGAAAGGATGCTGGCTGTTAGGAAAACAAAACACATAATTAAAAGTCCACTCCTTTGCCTTGTTTAGATTATTCTTGCATAATTAAGACTTAAAACGTGTATAGGTTACCAGAGATTTATTTCATCCCTAGCATTTTTTGATTACTCAAATGACCATTTAAATGGAAACTTTGATACAGCCTTGTATGCTCTATTGAGAGAAATTTTGTTAAAAAAATAATCTTAATATATAAGAATTATTTTCTCAAAAATGAAATCGTTTCAAATTATAATTCAATCATGTGTATGCAAAATCCGCATGGTTTAGGTTTGTTCCATTGAAGGGAATTAACCTATGAACTGGGTAATAGCCCACATATTAGATAAACATTTAGATATCGGTTTTATCCATTGCAGACATATTGAGTACTTAACACTCAAAGTAACGCAAACTCAGACAGCTTCAAATATTTGTAATATTTAACATTAAGAGCCACGTGACATACAACATGAGTCTATCCTAAAATAAGGAACGAAAGAGCTTCTTCGATTTGCGACACATTGAAATTTTTTCGCTGTGCGGGATTAAATTTGGACAAACGACAACTTCCTTGAGGAAGATAACGACAAAAGGTTATTGCTGGAATCATCCTCAGTAGATAGTGTAACAGTTTTAGGACATCTACAGCAGAGAGATACAGTCTATGTTTCCGCGGAGATTCGAAAAACTTAATGTTGAAACCATGGCAAATACGCTGTCCAAAACCCGAACTCAGGCAGCCTGCTGCTGTACTTACAGAGTCCACCTAAAACCCCTGCGATTTTGCAGATCCATCGGTACCACCAAGACATGCCATCGTCCTCGCTGGTAGTCTTGGTGGCGGGTGGTTGTTCCTCCGAGTTCATTTTACACACTGAATGTTTCAGCCTTCTGTCTTGAACAGGTAGTCTAACCAGCCACCTAGTTAATTAACTCAGCCAACCAGATAATTCTACTTAAAAATCAATAAAAGCCATCCATTAAGTTAGTCAAACATTGAGCAATTAAAAAAAAAACTTATTAGCATGGCTTTTCAACACCTTGCTGTTTAAGTGCTAAAGTTGGTAGCAACTGACCCGAAATACTCTCCGTCGCTGCCGTTTTTTAGAGCAGATCCTCTCGAGCTAGGTTTTAATTTCATCCCGCTTCACAAACAAGTTAACTGTCGTACCTCCTTGACAGACCATTTTTAACAAACATTTACCTTTTAAGTTCATTTTAATCACTTTTTCTGAATAACACAAAACTTAAAAGTAATTGTAAAACAAGCTTTTCCGCCAAGACACTCGGGTTTGTGCACACTTGGTACAGTCTGACAAACAATTTGTCCCCGAATGTAATTGGCCACGGTCACCTTTAAATAGAAAGGTATTTTGACTGCGGTCCAAACGTTAAGTTTAAACAGTCTGAGGAAAAAGTAAGCATTACTTTTAAAGTGCCCAAACTCTTTATTAATCCAGTTTTATCCCATCCCTGTAGAAGTCAGATATTAGTTCTCATTTATGTGTCAACTGAAATTATTTATTTTACATACACAGCAGGATTTTTTTTAAGTTAGCAGTTCTGCAGAAGCATCTTGCTCATGGGCAAGGCCCCATCTAGAGTACAAACCCACAACCCCCAGATTCAGCATAATGCCCCAATCATGGATTTCCCCATTTAACAGGGACAACTCTTGACATTTTATTGGGTAGCTATGGCCCAAGTAGATAACTTGTGTGATATAGATTCACCGGTGACCCAGACTGCATGGAAAATAAAACAGCATATAATCATAGTGCCTGCAAAGAATGAAGTGCATATTTAAAAAAAAAATATGCCACACGTAATAAAATGAATTGAAGCATTTTGGACACCGGCTTTACAGTAAATGTCAGTGTACTGCAAACTGCTACATACTTAGCCCAGTACTTGTAAAATAAAGTGTCATTTAGTGCCATTAAGCAATCATATTGACTGGAAAACATTTTTACATGACGATACAGCAATGTGCCCTCCAGCAAAACCATTTTCAAAGCAAAATCCAAACAAATACATGACAAACGAAATGTGACATTAACCCCTAAACACATGCAGAGTCTCCCTTTGATGGTGTTGAGCAATTAGCCCAGGAGACTTCCTGTGGGTGTCGCGAGACAGGGCTCATCAGGGACATCACCATCGCAGGACTCCAGAAAGAGGGAGCAGAGAAATTGTCAGGTGCCTTTTCCACCAACACCGGAGGCATCGTATTTCGTAATTCTGGGACAGGGGGTCAAATTTTCAGTTAACATCAAACCGTTATTTGAAAGGAGGTCATCAAGGAAGACTTGGACATTTTTAATTATGGCAATGCATGATCCCAAACTTCCAGCACAATGTCACTTACCAGTCTGCCGCTGTGGTGGAGGCACTGCCTCCTGCAAGCTCGGAATTACCAGCTGATTGGAGCAATTGACATTGGGAGTGGGGTAATCAGATCTGACTCCTTACGGAAACAAAACAGCAAGCCTTTAGAGACCAGGGTACACACCGCTCGCCTTATGGAGAACTTAAAGGTCAGCGTACTTCTCCTGCTTTGCCTTCTGCCAGACATGGTGATCAGAGGTTTCTTCCTGCTAAACCAAGACAGCCATGACTCCAACCAGCTTTCCACATGACACTGCTAGGGTCAACATACACCATTGCATAGGAGTGGTCCAAGACTTTCCATAACATTCATTCAACCACATCATATCCAAACCATGTTCAAAATACTAAGTGGTTTGACTTATAAATTTCAGGCACACAGGCAAAAACCAGTGGCAGAAGAGCCCCAGTCCATGCCGATTACCTTGTTCTGCTTTTGCGTCTGGGGCCTTTCTGTTTCCACTCTTCGTCGCAAGCCCGCTTCTGGGTCTGCTTGCCCCTCATCTGGGCCTCAAGGAGCCACCTGCCGTGCACCTCCTCTGGAGGGTACAGGATCTGAGAGAAAGATATCACATCCAGACCCAAGCGATGCCTTCGTTCCAAAGTGTCAGAGCTTGCATTACACCAGCAAAAAAGAGGGTTTCTTTAGAGAAACCCCATTAGAAGTACACTTTTTTTTCCCCTAAGGAGCAGGCAACTTCATTTCTGGGACACACGGACGGACACACAAGATGGAAAGCCACTAATTAAAACAATGCAATACCGGAGAAACTTTGCTGAAGCAACCAGCACATGTATATGACTGCTTTGACTCACCTCCCTGTACTGGGCTCCCTCAGAAAACTCATGAACGAGCTCCAGAAAGGCAACGGTCATTTCCAGCACAGTCACCATGTCACTCCGGACACCTTGGACCTTGGGTAGAAGCTGGCGGAGCTTACTACAGCTCACTGTGATTCTTTTCCTGCGGGCAGGCAGGGTTAACTCAACAACAAATGTAGCAACCACGGTTAGTTTTCCTCTTTGCAGCACAGATAGATTTCTGCAAAATACTAGGTAACATGGGCATATGACTTCTGGCTTCTAGCTTCTGGCCAAAATGCTAAGGATAGCCTAGAGCAAAATTGCATTGTACAACCCAGCTGTGTATATGCCTGGATAAATGTGTTGCAGAGCGTACTTGGAGCTGAACAAAACTGCTGAGACAGATGGGTAAAGGAAATTGCTCACCTGCGGTTTCTCTCCATGACCACACAGGCCCTGTTGAGTTTGGCCATGGCCTGGCGATGCTCCTTCTTCATCTTCTTCTGAAACTCATTGAGATGCTTCTCCTCCTCCGAATCGCTGGACCAACGGCTGAAAAGCACATTCACCAATTTCTTCAAAGAGGGCGCGAGTTCTTGAGTTTCAAATTAGGCTACATCTTGACTCAAATTCTGTAAACGAACTTCCCACGCCGCAAATAATTCGTTGATAAACTAAAGTATTACGTCAATAAAATTGTAGACTGTATTCAGAATGCGTTTAGGATCGGTACCTTCTACCTACGTTTGAGAGCAAGATAGTTGCATAGTTCTGGTCCTGCGCTCCGTTTGCTGTGGTGTGGTAAAAGGGTCCATTTCTCCTGTCTGATCTCTCCGTAGATACCAACGACCGCAGTTATTAATCTCACAATTAAACTGATTTAGAACCTGGTAATATCTCTACTACGTGAGGTTATTATCGCAACGCTAGTAACTATTTTTAATTTATCACTCGTTCGTAAGGACCGAACTGTACCACAAACGCCTGTTTTAATAAATTATTCCTGATTGTTAATTGTTTCCGCCTGGGTGACAATAGTTTCTAACTGAGCTATGTTGGATCCTGTAGGTAACGTATTAGAAGTAATTTGATGTTCTCAATCTACAGACATCATTCATTGTATATATTAAAAAACAACAACAACATGAATTGTTACTGTTAAATAATTGCTGCTAAAGTATCGGTGCTTAAGTACAAAAATAACGTTTAATGAATATTACATTGACACCCGCCCCCTTTGCTTGTGTAAGCAATGATATCCGACCAAAACTTCCACACATACAAGTAACAGGATCACGGCACAATTGAACCCTGTTGTCTATTTGTTGAAACACTGAAATTTCTCTAATTTCTGTGAGATTCCGTCTTTTAAAGCAGACGTAAGCCGCATGTGACTGTTCATCACTGTCCATACATATTAGGCCTATCTATAATAAAGGGTTTAATCATCTTTTACTGTATACACACACACACACACACACACACACACACACACACACACACACACACACACACACACAAAAACATGAATTAGAACT
>JAOYSI010004570.1:0-14201 GCA_025775065.1 Hiodon alosoides
GGTGAAGTAGAATTAAAATCATTAGACCTCTAAACCTTGAAACCTTTGCAGTTCTGCTGTTAAGATCGACACTTTGGAAAGTGAATCTTGATCAGGGGTGTGCAACTCTTGACCTTGTCCTGATTCCCTCCCCAAGTAATTAAGGGGAGAAGTATCACAATATTGAACACACACACACACACACACACACACACACATGTATGCATACCAGGCCTATATACATAAATGCTAGCGTTATCCAATCATTTTATATTTTTAAAGATTTGTGAGGGAATCTAATTGAGAGAGATTCCTGAATAACCGGTAGGCACAGCGGCTCCCCGGGAACCAGGTTTGGGGCTGGGAACTGACTGATTCTTTTATCTTTAGACTTGGTGCCCATTGGACAGTGCCGCAGAAGCCTTCGTTGTTTGGATCTACCAATTCTAGCAAAAAACAAGTCAGAGACCATCAAAAATACATTGAGAGGCAAGTTTTCTACAAGGTTATTATGTTTGATAATGTTTCAGCTAGTCCTTTCATCTTTTCTGAAAGACAGGGGCTTTAGTCCTATTTATATTGCCAAGAGTTAATGTTATTTCTGATTTTCATCATGATTACAATAATTTATCCCTCTTTTGTTTGCTTGGTAAAATATAGGTTTTATTGACATAAAATAACCATGTAGACAACTATTTACTGACAGTGAGACCTGTTGTATGTCCAATTACTGATATTAAATTATTTGGAGGTCAAGTAACTGTTGCAAGTGTTAGGCTCTAATGGTGGAGCAAATCATTAAGCTGTGCGATAAGACAACAATGATGTGTGCTTTAATGATGACAGAGGTTAGTGCAATAATTAACCTATTTATTATGTTAGGACAAATATATTATTGTGGGAAAATTCTAGATCAAAGTTCTGAATTCGCACCAATGACCAAAAAAGACCTTTCTCAGAGTTTTGTGGGATTTTTAATTATCCATTATTTGACTTCCGTTAGGATGCCGCCTGAGATCCTCCTGAAGATTCTCTCATACTTAGATTCCTCTTCCCTTTTTTGTATGGGTTTCGTCAATAAACAGTTTCAAAAGCTGACCAACAACAAGTAAGCACTTAATTTGTTTTTTTTATTAGAATTGTCAAGACTGTGTCAAATAAAATCAAGTAAATCTTTGTGATAGAAAACCAAAAAAAAAAAGTCTGTGTGTGTTTGTGTGTGTGTGTGTATATACACAAATATATATGTATATATATAATTTGTCTTCTAGCTCACTGTGGTACAAGATGTATTTGTACAAATTTGAAACAAAGAAGTGGAAGACAAAACAAATAGATGAGGTGACAACAGGGGTGCATTCTGCGTCCATACAAGACATTCCAGAGGGCTACTGGAAGAAGTTGTTCTTCAGGAAGTTGGCTGGATACAATGAAAACAAATGGGAGAGACAGCTGAGGGCCATTAGCCCTTACACTGGCTTGCCAAGCCAAACTGAAAAAGTGCTCAGGTCAGTCGATGTATGCATGTATATATGTATGTATTTAATTATCTTTGTTGTTTTTTTTAAATACAGTTGCCCTCAGGGGCTGAAGTTTCTAATGTCATATGGGGCAGTGTCATTTGTTTGAATGTGAGTTTTATTAATTAGACATTGATATAGATTTTCTGATGCAGCTTCTCCTAATATGTATTCTTCTGTGTTAACCCTTGCTAGCCCATCTTTGTTAATCAGTGATCAACCTGACTTCCTTAATTGCCAAAAAGACTGCGGAACTGCTCTAGGTATGCTTGGAGCAATTAGAAGAGCTAAGTTTAGATTTTCAGACCATCTGTAGTACAGAAGTAAAGAAGATTATTATCGTTGGCATAAACTTCTGTATTAGCCCCGTCCTGCTTTCTAGGCGTATCCCAAAGGAAAACCGTAGTTACTGGCACTCAATAGGATGACATTTACCTTGTTTATAATTGGTGGACAAGGTACCTCAGCGTAGATAGTTATGATGTCATCCCTGTGGGGTTTTGGCCCTTTTTTAATTGGTTATGTAAGTGACACAGGAAATGTAGGCCCTATAAAAGATTTTGTTAAACTCCATCTATCAAGTAAATGCATTAAGACAGTCAAGTGCATGCAATTTAGCCAATGTGGTTTAAGAGGAATCAAATAAATCTTTTATTTTTTATTTATTTTTATTTTTTTGAACTACAGATTTTGAAAAAGGTTGCTGAGAGTAATTGGTCGATTAATAAAAAAATTATAAACGTATATATATATAAAAGTATATATATTAGATTTGATTATTTGTCCTATCAATTCCCATATGATTGAAGAGTCGCATTGTTCATAATGACTTCCAAGATATTGCTACCTGCAGTTGACAGGTTGTTAATAATAAAGTGTATATTGTAATGCAAAGGCAAAATAACCAGATTACCGTTTTTTGTTAATTAACTCAATACCAAATTAGGATTTACCGATAAGTGAAATGTGTGGAAATGTCTGGTTTCTTTTTTCAGGAGTCTAGCAGTCAAGTGGGAGATGACGGTCACGGATAATAGAGGACATGAGAGCACATTTGAGCAATCCCACGCTCGTTTCTCTGACTCCTCTGTCACCGTGACGTGGATCAATGGCAGCTGGCCTTCTTTCAAACAACTCTCCACTCTGGCACTGCATGGAGTCATACGGCTAGTGCTAGATTGTCCTGCAGAGATCAAGTGAGTGAAATGGTGATTTTGATGCCTGCATTTATTCCCCTCTTGTGCCATTCTATGGCTAAAGCTGTGCCCCCCACAGACCAGGACGGAGATCTCTGATTGCAAAGCTTGACGTGGACAGAATCCGGGAAACTGGCAAAGTGATTGGTTCCGATAAAATTGTGGAATTGTTTCACCTGCCCCCAGGTCTTCTTATTGGAATATGGCAGGTATGTTTTTTTTGTTTCCTTTTTTTAAACAAGATACATTATGAACGATAAATAATTTTTGAACTCTAGTAATCACCTAAATATCTAACTGCCCAATTTTGGATAGACAAACAAAAACTGCAATATCTTTATTTTTCTTTAAACGTGTCTATCGATAGGTATGGGGAAATTATTTGATAAATAACGGGAGGAATATTATGTTTATTTTGTGTGTGTGTGTGTGTGTGTGTATGTGTGTTTTGTATTGTATCTTTCATTTACAGGGAGAAGGGTCAATTGCCTTTGTCATGGTGAACTTTCACTTCCACAAGCTTGTGGAAAGGAGCCTTCTTGGGTCCTCCATCTGGTACGCTTCCGTTTGTTTTGCTGGGGGCTGGCATTTCTATTCCCCTGACTTTAATACTCCTATTGTAAACAGATGGCAAAGTCGAGGCCTCGAAGCGTCGTACAGGGAATAGCCTGGACCAGATGGCCTCTTACTTGGCAGAGAAAAAAGGTCACTAATTTGTTTAAAAAAAGTTTTTATTAGGATTGTAAATTACCCGCACTAAGAAAATTAGGGTCACTGAAAGAATATTGACAAGATTGTAATTATCTGACTCCGACAAGCTTCAAAATTGTTCTCATAAGAACTTTACACTTTGCCAAAACTAGTCTGTTAAATATTTATATTACATATGTACTCTACATTTTTTATGTTTGTATATTTATTTATTTATCTGTGAAGAATTTAAGATTAAAATGTTTCTAGTCTGCATCTCAAAGTTAATGGAGTTCACAAAAGTGAGGTAACAATATGGATATGGGGCTTGTTAGGACAGACATGGATATGGTCTGACAGCTCCATCTCCTGGTGACAATTGAGGTTGTCCGGTTAATTAATTTGTGCAGTGAAGCCAGGGCAGGTGGCGGTTACACAATTTTAGTCTGCAGACAGCCACAGAAATAGTCTACCTTCCATTACAGACACTGTCCTATTTGCTCAGGAAAGGTTGTATGGGGTTAAATACAACGCTGTTAAGGAACTGAGTTTTACATGGAGAGCACTCTCTAATGTAATGAGTGCTACAGGCTAATTGGAGCAGGAAGGGGCACAAATGGTCAGTGTGAAAAACTAAATATTTTAAGGAAATTAAGTTGATGTTCTGTTCTTTTGTATTTATGGTTCTACTTATGGGAAATTCATATTTAGGCCCATTGTTTGAATACTGTCTCCATGTATATGTTTTTGTTTTCCTCCACCTGCTAGCCCCTATGCACTACCAGAGAACAAGCCTCTCTTTGATGATCTGGACCCAGAATATGGTCTCCATGGATACACTCTTCACATATCGCTTGACAACACTGCAAAGAACATCATGTCTGGGCGTTTCTCTCAACTGTTTTGCAGGAAAGGTAAAAATAAAATATAAATTGTTTGTATATTTCTGTCTGTGAGTTGGTAAGGTTCATGGGTGTGGGGGAAAAAAAAAAAACGTTTACATAAGTTGATTCTATATTGAAAAACTTACAACTAGACATAAAGCATACTGCAGTGCAAATTAAGCAATAAGGAGACACTTCAAAGGCACCTGAGAGTCAGTTTGTAAGTTGTTCCTTTCTTAGTTTAGCAGCTAATACACTTATATGCTCACCTCAAAGTCATATGTTTGCTAGTATTATTAGCTAACTAATATGCTAAAGGCGAAACAAAAAATGTAATTACTAGCACTTTTGATGGTGCTTTTACATTTAGGACTTATGCCATGGTCACATAAATTGTATCTAAAAACGGAATTCTGTCATATTTCTTATATTATGGCTATTTTCTTATATGATTAGTGGCTTGTTAATGATTGATTTGCTCCCAACCATTTATGTCAATGTAAAGGGTGCTGTCAAACATTCAAGACAATGCTAGGTGTTTCTGCCCTGCATGCTAGGAAATCGCCTTCTTCAGTCCAGCTCATTAGCATTCAAAACGCATTTTCCAACGCCAGCGGCAACTTGTTCTCTACAGCAGGGGTGATAGCCTAAGGGAGGGATCACTGTTGTTTTGCCTTTTCTGGGGTTTTTTATTTTTGAAGTTAAAAAAAACCAAACAAAAAAACAAATATTTTCTAAGTTAGGTAAGTTTACTTTTGCATTTGAGGCTGCTCAGTTTTCCCAAACCAGAGAAATGTCAGAAATGTGACCACTTTATGGATTAGAATCATATTCTTGAAATACGATAAAAACAGCAGTTTTTTTCTTCTTCTTCAGTCTTCTCAGGAGGGTATTCCCACAAGCTCCTTGAACGTTAAAATGCAACAGTAAACAGTGGCTCTGAAATTGAGCCTGGCCGGCCCCAGTTCATGAATATGAAAGGGGCCAAATTGAGTTTTCATTCCCAAAGGAGACTAGACCTATATCTGGTTATATATGCTAGAGGAATTTTGCATGGCATGGCAAATTGCACTTTAGGGTATTCCTACAATTTTAGTCATTGCATTCTTGACTCCTAGCTGTCCAAAAACTGCACAAAACGTGTTTGTATTTTTCATAGTTCTTAAACAGTTATATTTTGGGGGATTGTGTTAACATGTTTTAACTTAATAATTAATTAATAATTGTAAATATCAGTTTTGTAAGAATAAAATTGACAAGAAGCAAAATTCTCGTATTTGTTGATTTTAGCATTTTTTGTGAAACGAGGCTACCTCAAAGAAAATGTGACAGTAGATGGCGCTAGAGATTTTATGGTTTATGGGATGATAAAATGCGTTCTAGCTCAGACCTGCAGGCATGCTGTTACTTAAGGCAACGTTGCTGAGGACCGTTTACCAACACAGATTGTTTTCCTGTTTCTTTATTTTGTGTGTATGTTATGTGATTTCATTATTTGTATTCTAAATTAATCTGGGCATAGACTTAACAGACTGCAATTCGTTATTTAGTTTGTGACCTTCCTTGGGCATGCTTTATGAGCAGTCGAAGTAGCCCAAAGCTCCTGTTAGTAATTCCTTACATTGGTGTTTCCCAGATCAGATCCGTAACGGGTTTGTACCGTTGAGGGCCATCGACAGGAGGAATCTGTCCCAGCACACACCGCTGTCTGGGGGCATCTACCTACCTTGGAAGACTCAGTGTCTGGATGGGAAAATCCAGGTATCTACAAAAGCAGAGTTTAAACTCGTCAAGTTTTCAAATAAGATTTTTATTTAAAGTGTGAATATATGCATTATGAAATATAAATTGTTAATGTAAGAATAGGTTATAAGCCTCAGCTGTAATTATTTTGTGTTTTAAATGTCAGAAATGATGGTGTGTGTTCTTGGGGATTGCAGTGTAGTCATTATGGATATCGAGGGGAAAAAATGTATTTATTGCATGTGCTTTTGTTTCTGTCTCCATTTTTTCTCTTTTCTCTTTTCTTTCCCTTTGTAGAACTGTTGCATGCTGAGTTTGACTATTCTGGATGAGACACCGAACCCTTTCTGGTGTGTCAGCGTACCGGTGACACTGTCAGCAACCGAGGAAGAATTGTTCTCTTACGACTACAAAGGGGAAAACTTCTGTATCGAGTATGAGGACTCCCAGGGAAAAGTCAAAATGGACCTGGTCCGGTTGCAGGAACCAGCCCAGTTCTTTCTAATAAACCTTGTGGTCTACATTAGGACAGCTAGGGTAAAGGAGCACTTCCGTAGAGCGTACTGACAATGTCCTCCAATCAAGCTCAGATGTGTTATTACAAGTCTTAAAGTTATTACACGCTTACTTAAGATGAACCTTGCAATATGTTTTGTTTCAATGTACAAATGTCCACATATCAGTAAGCAGGCCGTAATTCAACTGATTGTAACTTACGGAGAAAGTTAGACTGCATTGATGTAAATCGATATACATTGTACATTTTTGGCCAGTTTGTGTACATTCAGTCAATATTAAATAATTGAATTATTAAAGTGTTCAGTTTTTTTTCCTAATAGTACGTAACTTTTAGGGTTCAAAATTATTTTAAAAGGATTTGTAGAAGTGATGGCATTCAAGATCACTAGCTGAGCGTTTTATTATTTGAAAAGAAAGTGTTAAAACTTTACCATTGTTTTACACAAAATACTTTGAAGGTACAACATTTTTTTTTTATTGTGACAAGGTAAAAACAGACATTTGTTAGTTACATAAGTATTCACCCCCCTGAGTCAATACTTGGTAGAACCACCTTTGACTGCAATTACGATCGTGAGTCGTTTGTGGCAAGTTTCTACCAGCTTTGGACATCTGGATCATGCCATTTTTGACCATTCTAGGCAAAATGAATCAAGCTCTGTCAGATTGGATGGGGGCTATTAGTGAACCGCAATCTTCAAGTCTTTCCACAGATTCTCAATCAGGTGAAGTCTGGGATTTGGCTTGGCCATTCTAAGGCATCCGTGCTTCAAAACGTGCTTCCAATATTCAATTCAGATAATTGCATGTGATGCACAAATTTCTGGTTGTATAAATTGTGCATTAATTTTTACACATACACATTATAATGTGTTTTAATGTGTTTGGCTAACTCAGCTGAGGGATAGGTGCATGATGATGGATTTTGATTTAAGGGAAGTTAAATTGCTAATCGTGTATAAATAATCTACAGTCTCTTTGTGCATTCTCACTAAAATTTCCCCTCATTGTACTAAATACTTCTGTGTCAACACTTTGTGTATTAAAAAGTATTCTATCCAGGTCAGTCAGTCACCACCACTCAACCAGAGTAGGTTGAAAAGCATTGTTGTCTATATTGCGTAGTCTTATTATAAAGCCCATGACTTTGGCATATTATTTATTTATAAAGAAAACATTGTTTACTAAACAAGCGCATCCATGCCATTATGCTGGCTGGCACTAAGGTTATGATCACGTTGACAGCCGTCTCTAGGGTTTACTATAAAAACATCTTCATCATTCATGACTTTATAACAAAAAAAACATGCATTGAGCCTTTCCTCTTCCTCCTCCTGATGGATTGGACAGCTAATTACCTGGTCTGTCTTAACAACAATGCCATCTTCTCATTAATTTAGTGCACTCAATGATTTTATTTTTCTCTTCGGGTCTTTCTCTGCACTCTATAAAACCATTATCGCCCTGGATTGTGCACTCAAAGCGAATGTGCTAAATCAAGTCACCTGGGGTGACACTGCGGATTAAACATTTGTCATGGAGACAACGTGTATATGTGTGCATCACAACTCTGGAGCAATGGCTTATACATGTTTAATGCATAGCTTTATACAGAGACTTTTAAATTGGGTCTGGAAAAAAAGGGCATTTATGTGTTGTAGGGGAACAAGGTTTTCCTTGTTTGTGTATTATGTATTTATTTATTTGGAGTCGCCAATTAATCAATCTCCACCAATCTCCCCAGTTTGTCTCGCCGATTGTGCTAATGCTCTGCTCAACACTGTACAACAAGTCTCCCAGAATCCTCCCCCTCTTCTTTTTTATAATGTGCAGGCTAAAGTGACCACCTGAGAGGTTCCGTGCTGATTGAAGAAGAGGCAAGTGTCCTCTCGACGGCACTGCAATCCTGCAGACTCCTGGGAAGCTAATAAGAGACGCTTTCGTTGTGAGCTGATTTAACCACCACAGCCAGGGCGGCGCTAACCCAGTTGTAGTGAGTTTATGTTTCTTTGGTTTGAGAAATTTTCAGGAGCTGTTACAGTTCCTAGAACACATTGTAGAACATGGGGGGTCCACAATGTTTTAGAACACGCGGTTGACTTTTTTATTTCTTCCGTACAGTAATCGGTGCTTGAATGTCCCGGAATTGACAGCTGTGGCGACTGGGGTGGAACGGAAAATGCTGTAGGCAGTGCACTGACAGGGCACAGCAACCAGACAAGTCAGACAGCATCTGGGAGCGGTCATGTCAGGGACCAACAGGATGGATGGCCATCCTCAGAACCAGCCCACCGGTGGATGATGTCCTGGCTAGTGTAGCATGATGTTGTCTTGTTTTACCTGTGCCTTTGATCTGGGCAGGGCCCTAGTCAATCGAAGCAAAGGTGTCGAATTTGTTTGTGTTTGTGTTGCAATGTCTCTGTGTGTCTACCACTATGTCTCCCCTATTCCCCTTTTAGGGTGGCGGGGGGTGTACGGCACCGAGCGGTTGGTGAGGGACACCGAACCCTGTGATCTGTGCTAATGGTGTTATCGGTTTCATTGATTCTCTAATCAACCTGTATTAAACTTTTGTTATTCCTTACTTACCTGTGTGTGTCTGCTTCTTTGGGATGTTTGGGGATCATGTGGGCAACCTGTGACAAAAACATAGTTTCGTTGCCCTTACTACTGAAAGCTTAAGGTAGGTGCAGGTGATCCAATGATAGAAGTTAAAAGGGTCCGTACATCATGATTTTCTTTATTGAATGCATTTATGGGGTGCCAAATGCGCAACTTTTTATCATGCCAATCTCCTCCAGTTTTATACATATTCGTTTTTAACACATTTTATGCTAATTTATAACAAAAAAAATTGTTCAAATGATCCACTATTAAGTCATTTGATGACTAAATACTGTAAAAGAAATATTTTGTTAATTTCATTAATAAACTTTCTGTACATTTTGAATACGCTACTGGCGGAAATAAAATAGCTTTGTAGGCTGGTTGCAATATTACCCGATATGTTATTTTTAACACGAAATTCCAGTTCGGACCATTGAACAGTAATCACAAAGTCACGTCAGTCACTGGAGCTAATGAATTTAAGATGCCATTCATTGTTCACCACTGAGGTCAATCTAACCTTGAATCAGTGCTCATTTTCAGTAAAGAATATGAGAAACATTGGCTTTTGTGGTTTATTATCTATTTGATTTAATGTGATGGAACGGTTTCTGTCATAAGTGACATGACTGAGACAGTAAAAGACTAAATTGCGGCGCAGATAGAGGCAAGCCTGAAGGCGAACAGCCCCATACGCTCTCTCAACTAATAGTACACCATATTTTCTGGCAGTGTTCCTTGACTGCATTACGCTTACGAATGCACTGTTTATCACCGGTTTCCCACCGGGGGCTCTGTGCCGTCAATGTTAAGATTGTCTATGAAAGTGGTTGCAGTCACACAAGCTCCATCACTGTGACCTTCACCAGCTCAGCTGCCGTTCTGCTGCAGCTCAGGAACCCTTAAACCCTTCACACTTCAGTCTCTGTCTCTAAAAATCCTAGGGGGCTCTACCATATTAAGATAATTAAGATCATCTTCTCCAGACCTCCGAAGGGATACAAAATATTCTAGGCAATTTCGTGATTGATTTTAACTGATTTTAAAAGTCAGACGTTTTCAAGTGTGACAACGGGGGCAAATATTATGATCCTGTAATTGCCAGGTCTTCCATTTTGTTGGATTCTATTATTAGACGTGCAGAATGACAACAAGCAAGGTTGATTCGGTAGGCTGTCTATTTTTAAATGTGCATTCCAATTCCAGCCATACCTTAAAGGGGTAGGCTTGATCACACAGTAATTGGCAGTTTGTTTGTTTGTTTATTTCAAGGAAAAAAACAGATGTCCCTGGTGGCATAGGCGACTCCCCACACAGGAAAAGGATCTACAGCTCTAAACTCAACAAAGAACAATATAGATTGAAAAGTTCTTCTCTATTCAGAACTAAGGCATACAAGGTCACTACACACCCTACAAAGTTAAATCACCACATTCAACTCCCAACTGCAGTTCCTCCCGCTCCAGTACTCCATCCGGACCCACCCACAGCACGGCCCAGAAGCAGGGTTATACAGTAAGGTGAGTATAATTATAAATTCCCCATGCATATAGACTCTGCTAGCGCACCCACCCAGGCTGTTCCACAGGGAGGGCTGAAGGCATCACCATTCTGTCAGCCAAGGACACTGGGAAAAATCATTAAGAAAACAACCACACGGAACCCTGGAGAGCTGAAGACGGATGAGGGGGTCTGTCAGTTTCCTTTGGCTGACCCGTGATGATGGCACCCTCTCTACCTCCTCAGGCATCTGGGCTGGCAAGTTCTATAGCACATAATCTAATGTAGTTTCAATGCCCAGCAAGGCTGCGTTCGGCGCAGTCACACGTCAGTCAAGTATTGACAGGAGATGTTCGCGTCTCCCCAAGACAGAACTTTCCAGCTCCGGATTTCTAAGGTAAGCTAAACTAAAACCCCACAAAATACTTCCATACTTTTACAGCAATGTGCATCATCCCCCCAAACATAACCAGCTCATTATCCATTAAAATGATAAAGAAAATAAAAAAATCTAGGGGCAAGCTGGCAGCAATGCTGCATAACCGGTTTATACAGCTTTCACCAGGGCCCTTCGTTCTCCTGCCTTTAACAGGCTCCAGGTTTTTTATCTTGATCTTAACAATCGACGCCTGTGGGGGGAACTGAACGCAAAAAAACCACAAACGAAATGATAATCCCCTTTCCCTCTTTACTCTATCCTGTGACACTAAGCTGAGATGCATGCTGCATTACTAGAGATGTTAAGCTTCATTTAAGAACAAGAAAACGCAAGTGCGTGTGATTACAGGCTATCCAGTCCAGGGCGTAGGTGGTATTATTGTTCAATTTATTGTTGCTGCTGTATTGTTATAAAATATTTCCCGACAATAACAATAACAATTAATAGTGAATTTGCTTGTGATTTGCTAATCGTGGATCTGAATAATTTTTAGATTATTTGTTTATTTTATCTTAGATTTAGCACTATTCTGTGCTCTGCTCTATGAAATTGGTATTCCTTGATGTCAGGTCGTTCCTTGACTTGATCCTTGATCAGATCCCAAGGACCACACATATTCTGTCTATATGCACCAAAGACATATTACTTCAGGTATAATGTATATGTGGGCTCACCCGACCTTAAAAGACTGGTGTGGACTCTTCTTTTTCATCTGATGAATGAAATTTGAGAAAATGTCTTTGGAAAGAAAGGACGCTGCAGCTCACAGATTTTGTAGCTCACAGAATGCAGCCTTTACTTTTTACGCTTGACAGAGACCTAGCTCCTGTCAGGGGAATGCATTTTCATAAATAGGCTGCTTGTTTGGTGTAAGGATTTTGCAGTTGTTAATTGTTTTTTTTTGTTTTGTTTTTTGTTTTGTTTTTTGTTTTTATTCAGATATAAATCTGAAACCCATAAATAAACCCAGGTAAATAATTATTGAAGAATTATGAACTCAGCCCTTTGTTAATAAAAGTCAGTTACTTTTATTGAGGGTTTTCTTTAGAACAATTTGTTGTTTGTAATTTTTTTGAGCACCCAGGAACTGAACCGACTACCAATTGAATTAACCATCCTAGCCTGTTCTATTTGAAGGTTTTCTTTGTAAGACCATATACTACATTTCAGGTTTAGTTCTTACATTTTAAGCATGTAAAATCCTTCATTTCTTTAGGGTATTTTTTTTGACAGAATGTTGCTTCAATCTTCGGGGAAGTAAAATGCTAATTTTGTGAAAGCCTTCTCTTCCATTGCATTGTGGGTTAATCGTTCATTTATCGTCGCCAGGCGAGAGAACACATGCAATGACCTTTACAATGTCTGCAGAGAGAAGAGCGCAGTGAATACAATTCTTATCGATCAGACTGACAGAAAAAGAGCAGCCCAAGAATTTTATTCATGCAATATGTATTTGATCATTTGTTCATTTCTTTGCACCACAGAAACTCTATTTCTTTCTATTTCTTTCTAAACTTTCTATTAACATATAACATGACATTTGCACTTTAGCCTTCCTACGAGAAGTGGAGGAAACACAGTAAAACCAGACCATTTCCTTTTAGTTTAAAACTGAGCCAACCCTAAAACCCATTCAGCTTCGACTCTCGAAAACTCTTTTGTATTGCATTACCAATATGGCAGCTTTTTAATATTATAACTCCATATAAAGTCCATATTGTCTACTGGTAATATTATTTAATATTTGGAAATAACTAATGATTAATGAATTACATTTATGCATTGCATAGACCGCCCATTGTATAGAATCCACGTAGACTGATAGGAACATCCAGGAAAATGAATAACAGACACCAGGAGAATAATAGTAGCACTGTATACAAATTTGCACAGTACTCTAATGACAATAGCTAATGTTTTATAGTTAGTTAGACAGGTTAAACCAAATAGTTTGTAGTACAAATGAATTAATATAATAGTTTGGATCAGAGGGACTAGAGTTTTGGTTCTGGAAGCAGGAGTTCTACCAGTTTCTATTATTCCAACATTGAAGTCTCAAGGGAGTTGTAATTGCAGAATGAAGACTTCTTGGGAGGTACACACATTTGGATTGGGGATTGACTGGGAAGGCAAGGCTTTGAACCTATACAAAAACTGCATGCTGTAGCCAGTGGAGAAAGATAAAGAGCTGTAAACCTTGGCAGGCTGGAAACCAGCTCAGACGCTACGCTGTGGATAAGCTGCAGAGGTCTCATGGTACACTTGAGAAGGCCAGTCATAAGTGAGTTACAGCAGTTCAGGCAAAAGATGATAAGGGCCAGGATCAAGAGCTAAGTAAAGTGGTTATTGAAAAATGGAAAATTATGGGGATGTTCTGGGGATGTCATAATGGAGGAGCCTACAGACATTGGCTACTTCAGTAAAGCACTGTTTGGCCGCTGGAAACACCCCTCGAAAGGGTCTGGGGTGCAGAGGTGGAACCTTGATAGGAGTGTTCTGAGAGTTAAAAGGCATTTCATTTTAAGGTACTTGTGTTGATTCCCAGCTCTGTCAGTGTGAACAAGAGAATCTGCTGATCCACTTTGTTTAAGGCTGCAAAGAGGTCCATCGTGCCGGAGGATTTGGAAGTCACTGAGGGCAGGGACACTTCGAAGGGAGAAATATCTGTGTGACCAAAATTCCAGACTAGATGGGCCCTTTGAGGCTGTCTGGGGATAGCGCATCGCCATTCCAGCGTGATGTGCTGATGGCTTCACTGTCCTCAACGGCAGGTGATTCTCACTTCTGATTCCCTGAGAATGCCTGTGTAAACTGTTTCCGTCACTGTATTTTTTTATCACTGTGCACCCTATGGAAAACTGTCTTAACCACCCTCGTAGGTACTTCTGTAACCGTCATTTCCTTATTCTTCGTACTTTCCTCACCCTCCATCCTGGTCCTCCACTCCATTACCAACACCCTTCGACAGCCTTCAGCATCCAAATCCCTTTTCCTTTGCAAACACCTTCTGAAACACCTTCTGTTGTTTTATGGAAATTCTAATAAAGTGGTTTCATCATCCACTTTGATGCTGTAACATATAAGCACATCTGTCCTTGGTTCCACAAGACTTATATATTAATGG
>JAOYSI010004571.1:0-12180 GCA_025775065.1 Hiodon alosoides
CTCTCTCTCTCTCTCTCTCTCTCTCTCTCTCTCTCTCTCTCTCTCTCTCTCTCTCTCCCTCTCTCTCTCTCTCCCCCTCTCTCTCTCTTCCTGCTTTGTGTGGTGTTTCAGAAACAGTGTTTCAGAGTGCAGTCTTGTATTGACTGGATGAATAGCTACCCCTCTTGTGTGGCGGAGAAGATGTATCATACACGGGTAATTCCGATATTCTCTATACCCGTCTCCTCCTTGACATGTGCTGAAATAAATAAATAAAAACGTTTGAGAGCGTGCAGGGACAAAGAGTAACCAAAACAAATGAAGTTTTTTTTACAGCAATTCAGAAAAGCTTTGCAAGGCTTCGTATTGTGTCCCTTTTCTGTTGCGCACTTTTCTTTTAAACCACGCTGACACTTTAACACAGGCCCACACCATCAAAATGCCCTGGTAAAAGCCTGGGAAATGAAGAATCTGTTCATGGCATCGTCACAGAACGTGGTATTTTGGACGACTTGGATTTACAGTCTGAATGAACACGGCCCCAGCGTTGGTTGGAAAGCCTGGCTGACTGCGAGGAGTCCGTAAACACGGGGAGTGCGTCTCTCGCACGCGAACGCAGAGTGTGCTGCGTCCGCCAGGAGGGCAACACACCAGGCCAAAGCAAGCCTCCCACCTTCTTCCCAGGGCGGATAACAGCAGCGGGCGGCATTTAGCGGCCAACGCAGTGGGCGGCAAGGGTCGAGGGATAAGGTCGGCTGTTGTGGATTACGGGGGGGAGGACGTCGTTCAGGTAAAGAAACAAAAGGCTGATTGGAGCCACAAGGCTTAACGAGCAGCTGTGAATTTCTCGCTCCGCCAAGATCAGCCCCGTGTGGAGATTTTGGACAGACATAGTTTCGGAATCTCCTTTCTCCTCTCTGCCTAGTTCTAAATTATCCCCACTTTATTTCCGAGTCCGCACGTCGTTTATCCCGTCTTTGTTGGGTTAATTAGAGGCAAGAATTGTGGCTGACTGAGGAATAATCTGCCTCAGCCTGGACCGGTGGTATACCTTTTAATTAAGGCTAGTAAGTTAAAAACATTTAAATATACAACCATATATCACAGCCCCCCCCCCGCCCTTATGCAGAGAACCGATTAGTCCGGCGGATAGGTATTGCTCTTGACGTGTCTCAGAGGAAAATGGGATTTGGGGGGTATGAAAGAAAGAGAGGGAGAGAGCGGTAATTCCCTCCATCTCCTTTCATGTCCTCTTATCGGGAGGAATGTATAGACAGGCCGTGAGCCTTAATCAGAGAGCCGGCGCAGGCTCCGGTAACGCCGTCTTTGTGTGATTTTCCTCTACCTCCCGTGCTCTTCAGGTAATCTGCTAACCGGGGAAGGGTGAAAGCGCTCCTGGGGGCCAGGATTTAGCTGAATTTTCTCTGACTCCTGCACTTCAAAAAAATAAATTCATTATTCATCCCTTAGTCTCCAATCTCTGTCAACCTCCACCTCCTCCGGCTCCCCCAACCCGCACACACGCTCACTCACCCCACCCCAAAAACCCCCTTCTGCCCTTGTTCTGCCCCAACCCGCACACACACCCCATCTGCCCCATTCTCCCCTCGACCGGCCATTTATTTTCATAAGGACTTCAGGAACATCTGTGTTCTTTTGGGTGTGAGTTTGGCGGAGCGAGACAATAGCAGTTCCGAGGAGAATTGAAAAGCCTTTAAATCCTTAAGTAACTATGACAATAACATTTTTACATCATCGTCATGACAATAGCAAGTGCTTGCTGTTGATTTGTCTGTTCGTTGAATTCAGCGCCTGAGGCTCTGGAAGGCTTGTATAAGTAAAATGCACTAAAAGGTGAACACATCACGCTTGTGCCTGCAAAGGTCAACGCTGAAAATGCGAGAGTATCCCCGCAAATTTAGCACCCTCAGCCCACACTGACTATAGCCACACATCGCCATTACGGTGGTGTCAGCACAGCCGCCCAGGTGCGACTGTAGGCCTGTCACTCTGGGGCACCATGGGACCCCACCATGTTTCTGTGGATGCCCCCCGAGGTCCGACCGTGACTGTTTTTTGTCAATCCAGGGCAAGACGAGACAACCAGTGGCAGGAAGTGTGGCGCACGCCGTGTAAAGAAGTCGAGGGGAAGGGGGGGCAGCGGGGCCCCAGGAACCCGGAAGGATCGCTCTTGCGGCCCCAGGGAGGCCCGGCGGCGTAATTAATCCAGCCGAGGAACGGCAGACGTACGCAGGCTACAGCGACGGCTTTGATCTTCATCTGATGAAGGTTCAGAGAGGCTTTCAGCTTCCCGCTGTGACGTCTGAGTGGAGAATCTGTAAGAAGGAATAAGCAGTAATAATATTAGTAATAATAATCAAAAAAACAGGACTGCCGCCTGTCAGAGTGTAAAGCGACCCAGGACAGGCGAGTTTGTAGACTGTGTGCTTTTCCACATGCCGTTTCTTAAAGCGGGGGGGGGAAGTACCACACGCAAAGTTGCTGAGATAAATCAAGCCCAACCAACCAAACTGTGGGCCCGTTTAATCATTATTAGAAGTCAAGGAAGAAGCATGATTATTCATAGTGACCTTGTTCTCCGACGTACCTGCAGGCAGGCGGGCGGACTTATCACTGGCGTTGGGAGAGAAATAACATCAATAACACTTTACAACGCATTCCACTAGTCCTTGGAATTTTGCCCTTTTCAAGGAAGATAAGCAGGCCCGCCCCCCAGCCCCCATTCTCTCACAGCCCAACCCCCGTCCGGCAGCTCAGAGCCACGCCACGCCAAGCCGGGCCTGGGGTCTGTTGAAAGCCCTTTCTGGGCTGTTGGGTCATACGGGGGTTGGCCGGTGGCGAGGCAGGGTGCTGGAATGAGCTGGAAAAACGTTCGGCACCGAAGCATGGCAGACAAGGAGCACTCGCGGCCACGTGGGAGAAAAAAAACACACTTCCGCTCCCCCGGTCGCTGGGCAGGCGGAAAACGTGGCCGTGTGTCACGCTCAGGGCAAATAAAAGTCCCGTGCGCATTACAAGTATTCTAACGACGAGAAGGGGAAAGGAGTGTTCAAGTCAGGGGTGGGGTGGGGGCTAGATTTAACAGGTAGATTTGTGTGGGCTTGTAAATGGAGAAATGTGCTTTTGTGGGCTTAATAACCGGATTTATTATGTTGTGAATTTAATATGGTGCCATTGTTTTGCTCTGTCGGTAATGTCTGCATTATTAAGGCACCCTTGGCTGTTTAGTAAGCAACACACAAGAAATAAGCGTCGGCCTGGAGTCATTTTAAAACAACGGCTCTGACTTTCTAACAGCTCCCCCCCCGGCAATGTCCCCTCGGGCGCCCACCCCGTGTGGCTCGCGCCATCACTCTGGTCCGGGAAATAGCCCGGATCAAACCGGGCGTCCTCCGCTCGACCACCGCCGCCTTCAGAACCAACGGCCCCGGTCCCGGCAGATGTCTGCAGCCGACAGGAGGGCTCTTAACGGAGCTCAGAACTTTCCGAACCGGTATAGGAGAAACAGACATCGCCACCCTTTCTCACCGTGACATATGCAACTCATTACTCCTTCCCCCACGCTCTTCTCCGCAAGAAACGTGGTGCTAAAACACGTGCCTCTCCCTAATCGGCACTTTGGCTAATCAGGGGATGGCCCGGTGTGTCGAGAGGGAGGCCAAGAGGACGAGATCTTCTCCTCTTCCTCCTTTTTGGTTCTTCTCTTTCGGGTTGAGGTCATTTCATGGACCTTACGGTGCATTCTCAAAGTGTCACCAAAGGCAACAGAACGCCTCCACGCGAATGCTGACCTGGTCTAAACAAACCTCGGTCCCACTGATCCCAGTTCATCGTTCAAGAACCGTTCGCAGCCCGTTTCTCTGCACGTTATTACTGAACCAGAGAGGAGACAGCCTGTATTTTACATTAGCGATTTTAATTCACCTATATGCACGTTATGTAAGAGGCTTCCACATTCAAATTTAATGCTGTAATGTAGCTATTCTGATTACTATGATCTTCTAACCCGCCAGATAATGGCATTGAATACATTAATTTCCAACACTATTCAACAAATTGTATAAACTCTCTTTTACATTCCTCCCATAATTAATAGCTTTTCATCATACAACTTTGATTTCATGAATATATCCGAGATTACGCTAGCGGGACGTAAACGCACCTGAATAAACAATAATCACACGGGTTGTTGGTGTGCCATTGTTGTGTTAATAAGGATGGCTACAGTGATAACAATGGGTCGACTCTCTGCCTGCGGCACGCGTCGTGTAGCTTTACCCAAAATAAAAGATGGAAGAATGAAAGTCCAAAACCTTAGTAACTCAGACCAGAATTCGAGAGGGGAAACAGCAAGCCGATTCCATTCAGTCTATTCTCAGCCGCGAGACCACAATGGCTGAGCGTAGGACACAATTATAAAGACAGAAAGAAAGCGTTTTTTTTTTTTCTTCTTTCAAAGTTGAAAAACAAAATCAAATTGATGTGTTTTCTTTTTTCCCTGAGCAGTTTAAAAAGTGAAAACTGTCAGAATAGCCTTTGATCGCCAATTATGCAAAAAAAAAAAAAAGTAATTTCTCCAACTCTATTCACCTGTAATAATAGCCTGCCACTGATGACAGCAATTACTGGAGAGACGGAATGGAAATCAAAGAGGTTTTCTCCATGACAAGCGCCGGTGGAGACTGAAGCTGAGGAATGAGTGATGTTGGGAAATGCGGTTTCAGAGTATCAATCTTAATCAGTCCGGGTGTACTGGGTCCGGCACCGAGCTGGACTAGGCAGAGGCCCAGGGCCCCGACACTGCTGTCTGGGGCTGAAGATGCGAGGGGGGGGGGGCAGCAGGTGACGCAGGTTCGAGTGCCAGGGGGTACTTCTGCAGTGCTCCTCAGTGAGACCAGGGTTATTTCAGTAGATCATCCATCCGTGGAAATGGAGAGAAGTACGGAACTACGAGCGATCCGAGGCACACTGGATTAGACGGACTTTTGCAAAACCAAATTCTCCCCAAGAAATTGATCTAGATAACCTGCTGCAAGACAGTTACCTGTTAAAGTTAAAGTTAAAATGTAGATCTTTAAGCGATGTATTTTCAACCCGACGATGAGGATTTTTTAGACGCGTGGATCGATCAAGAAACGCTTGGTCGGGGTATTTCAGATGCTTCCCAGAATTCCGTTACCCTCTGCGACACCTTCGCCCATGTGACGCACAGCCTTTCGGTTCACACCTACTGCCGGAGAGCTGGCGTGCATCAGCCCCCCTGCCAATCCAGCACTGGATGGCACGTACCGCTGTGTAAATGGCACTGTTCCACTCCTCACTGCCAACACAGACATCCTCTGATGGTGCACCAATGACAGCCCTCATTCCACAGAGGTCGCGTGGGAAGGGGGCGGAGGCAGCCAACCGTGACCACCTGAAAATCACCTTCTAGGCCAAGTCCTGCTCGAAAAAAAAAAAAAAAAAAATCGCTTTCACGAAACCAAACAGAACGGCTCAGCAGCACTAACTAAATAATCCCGGTGATAAAATATTTGATTACACTTTAGACATCAGATGGGCCGCCCTCTCTGAACCTCACACTCTAACGGTTTGATTTTGTTTATATCCTCCCCGTTTCCAGGACAATTCTATCTTTAATAAAGCAATATTTGTTTAATAATGCAATTTCCCCTCCGGGTCATTTCTCCACCCGCTGACAGCTTATAAAACCCCCTGCAAACAAATTCGTCGACTTGAGAAGTTGCGATAGGCATCCGGGCGTAATTGCTATGGTGGGTGTGGGGTAGGAATAATACCTCCCCTTTGTTTACGGGTGCCAGCGCTGAACTTATTATCCAAGCAGTACAACAGAGCTTGTTAATGCGCCCAGTGCCGTCGAAAGATCAGGCGAGGTTAATTTGTGAATCATGAAGTTACATTATTTCCTCACGTCCCATTTTTAAGGTCCGTTTTTTTTTTTTTTTACGCAATCAACGACGCCCTCTCAGCCGTTGTAATTTTATAACAAATGCAGAGATATTCCTTTTGTTGCAGGTGACAGAGGGAGTACTTTAGAGCTTAATTAGTTATTTGTGGCCGGTGGCCCGCCTCCTCAGTGACTGGGAAAATGAGAAAGAGCTAAAGGAATGGATTCTCCCGGTTGTGGGGGAAGACAGCGAAGCGTTAATTCGAGCTCGGAGTGCGGAGAAGTCGCAATCGAATCAGTTGCAGCTAAACGAAATTTGGAAAATCATTTTTAAATCGTTTTTAAATTGGGCTGACTTGTATCTGTATTGTGCTTATTATGAGGGTTAGAGTCACTCGCTTCATTTGGGGAGAGCCTGAAACCATAATCTGGGCATTGGGTGTGTCCCCATCAACGGTCGTTTCGAACAGCTACGTTCCCGCGCTGAGCGCCATGCAAATGTAAGAAGTTTGTATACATTGAGAAGCTAGCTAGAATTGTTTCTTCGTCTTTTCATACATTTATAATCTAGCAGCTCATCGATGGAATTGTTGCCAATAAATATGATAGTTTGGTCAATGAGCTCTAGTTGATATATGCATATATATTTCATTTTAATGTTGAATGGGTTGTATAACTAGATCAGTTTTGCAACACCAAAACAATAAACATTGTTTTGTATGCCGTAAGACATTACGTTACGTGTCGTCACTACAAAACAAGAAAATAAACTTCAATACACTTAAGCTATTTACACACAAATTATGACCGTAACTGTAAAAATAATCATTTTGAATAAAATGCTGTGCCTATCGCTGTTATTGTTATTGTTGTTTTGGGTTTGTTTAACATACATAAAGATTAGAACAAAATTGTTATCGTTGAGGTGATATAGGCGATTTTACGGGCCAATTAATTACTTATTTCCTGTGAAAAACAAAGGCATACTACTGTAACTTACATCCTTAATTAGTGGTAACCATGCGATAAACGGAAAGCGATTGATTAATTGATTGATTTGGTGAATGACGCTTCCTTGTACCCTTTCGGTAATTAAATGGCTACCAGTCCTGTAAAGTAGAGGACAACATTTAAAGACTTTAATCTTTAATCTCCATGTTTTATTAAAACCTTTTGTCACAACTCCGCAGCTTTTGGATTCAAGGCTGGGTCCTAATTGTTTTGTGTTTTATCCCAGTTATTTACATATCATGTTCCCTTCCGTGTATGATAATTGAATACATGGCTACCGGAATTAAAGGAAGGAATTTGAATAGTGGAGGAGGTTCTTAGCAGATTGATAGCGGTCTCTGTAAAACTCTGGTTACCCCTCTGGGAAAGGTGATTGGTGCGTTTTTGGTCCGGGCCTCACCTGACACACCTACAGCTAGGCGGGATGCTGGCGGGGGTTTCAGACACCGGAGGGCGCCGTCTTCCGCCTGTTGTCGATGTTAATCGATTTTCTCTCTACCTGCTTCGTGGGTCTGCAACACCTAAAGACCGCAGAAACATTATTATTTATTATTATTATATTAATGATCTTGCGTTCCTCCATTGATCATGGGTTTTGATGCCAATGGGATGGTCCCGCTATCCCCTAACCCTTTTGGGATAGAAACTAGACAAGGGTAGCAATTCTACGGAGACCCTTATTAGCAAATTGGCTAATGTGAAGGGAGTGACCCTGTGCCAAAAGAAAAACAGAAGGAAGGCGAGTGGTGAGTGAATTAGCAGATGAAGATACAGTACAGTACTGCATATGTCATCTCTTCCATCACGGTCGTGGAGGTAAAGGTATGCACAGAGACTGAGCGCGTTCAAAAAACCTTCTCACAACAGTTTTGCCTTTCCTTCTTATTGATCCCCTTTACAGTTCTGTTTTTTCCAGGTTTTTATTTTTTATTTTTTAAAGTTTAATCAAATCTGAGAGAGAGGGGGTGTTCGTTGGAAGGTCACAGCCTGGGGGTCCCTCTTCAGTAAAGCCCCACAGGAACGTGGCCTACGGCGGGGGCGGAATGACGTGTGCACCAACACGCCGGCAGGCTCTCCGCGGGCGACGGCGTTATTTCTATACCCCCGTGTATCTGGCGCTCAAACCCCCGCTGTTACATCCTGTCAAGCCTCCTGACCTTTCGCATGATGCTAGGACGTAAGCGTGCGGGGGGGGGTGATGTTGATTGAGGGTTTGCGATGGGGGTGGTGATTGTGTCTGTCCGAGATTCATTTGGACGCAGAGAAGGCGTCGAAATGCAGAGAGAGCGAGAGTTTGAGGTTTCATGGGTTTGTCTAATATCAAGACCCCCAGCTGCCAACCCACCAACACTTCCCACCCCATTAACCATGGAACAAACACTTCCCACTTTCTCCTGTTAGCTGCCAACCGGTGCGCCATGCTCCGAGAGGAACGTGGGCGCCCTCTGGTGGTTGACCTGGTAACCAGTAAAACTGAACAACCAGAGAAAACGGTTTTGGTGTATGAGGATGGTGCCTTTGGAAGTCGGCATGACGTCAGACGTCAGCAGGGTCCACAGCCTGACACGTTTCAGGTTTACACTTTCACCAGCAGGTCCTGGTTAAAGATAACTGACGGATCATGTGTAGCGTCTTAGTTGATTAAATTAAAGCCAATCCAGTTACAAAATCCCTGTGATATTATTTCCAAATATTCCACTGTCTAATTAGCCTAGAGGTCAAAAAAACAAAAACAAAAACATTTAATTGACAGAGGAACTGTCTCTCTCTGTCTCTCTCTCTCTCTCTGTCACCCTCACTCCTTCCACTCATCTCCTGAATTCAGCGACATCGTGCCAACTTGCCTACCTGGTAATTGAAGATACGTAAATGCTATAAATCCTAGTGAAGTGACAGACGGGTGTAATTAAGAGGGCTGCCACTGTTACATTTTCTCCAGTGTCGCGGCTAACTGATGTGCTGACTTGTTTACTGAAATCCACCATCAAAGGCCCAATAGCCTCGGATAGGTACTCCTTGGCCATTTGCGCATGTGAGCGAGAAATCGTCTGTTTACCAAGTTCTGCACTTCAAAGTGTGCAAAATAATATATCCCTTTCCAGTTAAGGGGCACAATCATACCTGTTCTGAATGGGTTGTGTTGTATTTGAATGTAATATATCTACGTGTATTTGGCAACCCCTGGGTTTTGTCTGTCCTTATGGAGATTGACAGGAAGGTTGATACGCGGAGCTCGGTACCAGCTGTTCCTCTGTGATGCGTTGGGCAGGGAGGCTCCCGCACTGGTGCCTTTTTATGCAAAGTGAAGTTATTGTTTGCCTCCGCTGTTTGGCCTGTCCTCGCCCGGTCCTGCCTGCCCGGGATTAGAGTGTCTGTCACCGGCCCGACAAGAGTTATCAAACCCGTCCCGCCTCGGGCTGACTGTCAGAGATAGGACGGTCAAACGCTCGCTGGTGTGGGGCTGGAGGGGGCTGCAGAAAGAAGGTGGACCCCCCCCCCCCAGCGTCCTACTGCCCTGATCCAATTATAAAGGCCCCCGTTTTCACCCTCACTCTCTCCCTCCTTTAAACTTTTCAATTTCCCCAACTAGCTCCCAGGCTAATGGAAGTAGTATTTTTATTTTATTTTTAAACCCGATAAAACGTACATACATATACACGAATATCAATCCAAAAGCTTAGAGTGTTTTTCTTTTCTTTTTTTCTTCTTTTGTCTGTCTGTTTCTGCCAGCTGGGTTACGAACCAGACATTTTCACCCAATACTTCCTTGGGGTGTGTGCTTTAAACAGTGAACACTCAACCTTAAAATGGTTTGTAAAAGAGAGGGACATTGTGATCCTTTGTTATTATTATGTTTTAGTACACTCTGCAGACTATTGCATGGGTTACTGGGTAATGTGGTCCCTAGGTGCCAAAGTGTGTAGTTCTAGCACAAAGCAGCTTACTACAGTTTAATCTTTTCAGATTTCTTATTTTAACCTGGGTTTCTGAACTCTCAATGAAATAAAAAATAAATAAAAAATTAGCCAAGCCACAATTCATCTCAGACAGGGGTTTGAACGTAATATGTCTGTGTGCCGAGTTCCTACAGTATAATTAGTCAATGTGACTTTTAAAACAGATTCCAGCTTGTCTCCATTTTACAAATGTTTAACCTAATGGCTTATTTATGTAAATGAACATGACACATCGAGTGCTTCAACGTGTGCCATTTGTTCTTCATTTTCTTTTCCGAGAGGAATTTTCCGCCTAATGATGAGTTACTCTAATTACAGATTGTGGATGTAACTATTTCAAAACTTTGACCCACCTGTTAATCTGCATTTATCACCAGATTTTTGTGAGATTGTGGCATATTTGTTTTAGGGACAGAGTGCAAATGAAATTAAACTGCTTTTTGAAATGAAACCGGATTTTTGAGTTTATTTTTGTCAGCTCATGTCCGCTTTGGGCAGATTAAGGCATATCAGTCCGACACGTTTTGTGGAGTAAGGATGATTCAGGGTGAATGTGCGTCCGTACTATAGGCATGCGCGTGTGCAGACTGTAAATCACTTTGAGTGCCTATTAAAACCAGCTCTTCAGTTTGCTATAAGCATGTCTTTCATCCTGTTTCTGACAACTGGTTTGATCAATTGCTACTTTGAAGAAGGCATAGGGATTTCTCCCCCCCCCCCCCCCCATCTCTCTCTTTCTCTCTCTCTTTGCTTTTTGTCAGAAACGAGATTAAAGATAATGGGTTGTGATTTTGAAAAGCAAATCCATCCCCTGCATTTCTGCCATTCCCATTCAAGAAGAAGGAAAGGTGAGTGTTGATCTAGTAAAGTTACAGTAATAATGTTATCAAATTCTGGTGTTTCCCTCCGCTTGTCATGCTGACGTAAAGAAAACAGAGCGGGAGAAAATGCCGGTTTGGTTTACCGTTTACTGCCTCTCCTCTTCTTCCACGCCGTACTTCAGGTATTCGATGAAGAGGATTTTTGTCCAAAGGTAACTAGGGAGGCTCCTGTCAATCTGTCTTTCTATTGTTGCTATGGCTGTACAGACCCATCTTTAATTAACTGGTCCTTTTTTGCATTCTAAGAATTTTTAAACGATCAATATAGTTTTCATAGTTTTTTACTCTTTCATTGTGTTATGAACCCTCTTAAAACTGTTTCATGGTTGTTCTCTTAAAAAATACCAATAATTATAAAGTGTGATAGCTCAAAACTGTGCAACCTTAAAGAACGGTCAGATATTTTGCATGCTTAATGTGTCTGCTGTGGAAGGTCCTTACAGTAACTTATGGCATGACACACTGAAACAGTCATATCAGTATCATATCAGTCATAACGTGCGCGCGTGCGTGTGTGTGTGTGTGGGAGAGAGAGAGAGAGGAAGAGAGCGAGTGTGTGTGAATGAGAGAGAGTGCGCGTGTGTTTGTGTGTGTGAGAGAGAGATAGACAGAGAGAGAGAGATAGGAAGAGAGAGAGAAAGTCTCTGCAAGGCCTGTGTAAAACATTGATTAGGCTCATGGGACTTAAGACCCATAAATGCAGAACATGTGGGTCCTAATCAAAAGTATTAAAATGCCTATGAGTTTCCTTATTGACAATTGACCTGACCAAGAATAGTGTGTGCTTAACATTTATTCCAGTCAAACAAGCTAAAAAGGATGTATACCAGCCGAATTAACTAACAGCATTGATAGAAATACTTAAAGTACATTGAAATGGAATTGAAAAGATTGAAAGGTCTGTGCACATAAGCAAAAATGTTATAATGTATAGTTCTGAATTGACTTATTTTGGTTCACAAACCTCACTATAATCACACTACCCCAGTGCAAAGCTGTCATTTAGCAGCAGTCACACTTAATATGGCACTCCCAGTTTTCACCAACATGATTTTCTGTCCTTGTAGTCATTTAACTAGTCATAATATTGTGTAAAAGCCTCCCAAGATGTGTACCCTTTTATACATAATTTAAGTTCGGTGCCTTTCAGTAGCCTTGTCTGTAGCCCTGTCAGTCACCCTTGGCAATAGCCCTTGGCAGTAGCCCTCTCAGTAGCCCTTGTCAGTACCCCTTGTCAGTAGTCCTCTCAGTAGCCCTTGGCAGTAGCCCTGTCAGTAGTCCTCTCAGTAGCCCTGGTCAGTAGCCCTGTCAGTCACCCTTGGCAGTAGCCCTCTCAGTAGCCTTTTCAGTAGCCCTGTCAGTAGCTCTGTCAGTAGTCCTCTCAGTTGCCTTGTCAGTAGCCTTGTCAGTAGCCCTGTCAGTA
>JAOYSI010004573.1:0-14200 GCA_025775065.1 Hiodon alosoides
GCGTGGGTGTTGACACACACACACAAATATATATATATATATATATATATATATATATATATATATAATGAATGTTTTAATTAATTTATTTTTTGTATTAAACTGCGCCAGAAAATAAGATGGAATGTGGTATTTTTTTTTTTTCATGGACCTAAGAGAAGATCCAGACCAGATCCTGGACTCTGCCATGAGGTAGCATTGGTTAAAAGACTGGCCGTACACAGAGTTGCCTTGAGGGATAGGAAGGACGTTCAGCAGGCCGGCTGGTTGCCAGGCAGCTGCTTCAGGCCTGTTCCCAGCAGCCTGATCCTCAGACATCCTGTACAGAACATATTGGGTGGTGCCAGAGTCCGCTGGCTCCGAGATTTTTCAATTGCACATCAGCTGGTAGATGGTACACAATCGCTCATTCAGATAGACACCGCACCAGCTCTCAAGGCTGGAAGATGGGTGACGCCAGAGATTGCTCACAGCGATCAAGTTAGCCACCTTTGTTATTCAGGGAGACTTTCCACAATCTGCCAGCAAACTTTCCATCCAACGGTCCTTATTCAGGCCTTTTTTTTTCTCTTGCTCAAGTTACATGCAAATGGCTTGGAGTTTTCTGGGGTGAAACAGGTGGCAAAGCCAAGGACGATCTTTTTAAGCCCTGCAGAACACACCAGAGTCCTGCAGCTGCTCCCTCCTGGCTTAACAAACAGGCAGTCTAAATTGGACAGGTAGACAGGGGAGGAAAAAAGAACCAGGCAGCCTGCTTTATAAATCGGCTACTGCAGATTGGTGGGAAGGGGAATTATAAACTCAGATTTACCGCAAAAATTTTATGTTGGCGTTCATATGCTCCTCACACCATACTCATTTAAAACAGTTTGAGTGAGATCTGCTCTGTCAGCATGGAGAAGCGCAGAAATGACTCGCATGCCATCTTGCCACTGGGTCGGTTCCACCAGGGAGTACCTCCCGACAAGCATCCCTAACATTCGGGTTGGCAGTGGGTGGTTGGAGAGATGGGACATTACTCTGAAACTGTTAAGCACTGTTCCACTGCTTGCTGAAAAGAACAAGTTTGAGCCAAAGCGAAAGACTCAAATAATGAAAATATCAAATAAATGTTAAAAGAAAAAGCCTACAGCATTAGCCAGAAATAAATTGCCATGTTTACTCCATACTGTAATATAATAATTCTGGCTTCATTTATGGATAACTCACCCGCTTAACAACAGCGAGGGTGCTTAATGCATGAAAACATCTGCAGTCTACAGAGCAGACATACAGAACCTGATAGAAGAGCACACTCCATCCCAACACTTCCCCTGCGCAGAGCCTGGGCACCAATACAATTTGTGGATAAAAAGAATTAAGATTATTACTTTCAGCATAGTCCAGCAGTTCAAATGACATTTTTGCTCACAATTCACATTGTGAGATGAAAGGAAAAAGGTCAATGAAACAGAGATTTTAAAGGATAATCTAACATGTAGCTACCAAGCGCACAGCCTCCAGTGGAAAGAAACTATGCAACAGCACAGAGACATCTGGACCAATCGGCAAGTCAGCCACACAAGCCCATTACTCACACATCCCCTTCATCTAAACAACATGGGCTCAAACATCACGCCTACTCATGTGACTGGTACAATCTAAAACATGCCCTGCACCAATGGATAGATCAATAAGAAGACACATGACTGCTCCACTGTGAAAAGCTGTCACACACATAGGTGTGCTACCCATGCAGTTCAGCTTGCGACACCTGTCCAGGCCGTACTAGGAAATGTACCAAAAACTCTCTCACATCGTCTGAGGAGTCAGTTGTCTGTCCATCAAACCCTTCGGGGGTAACGTTTTTTGCCCGTGGCTGTGCGTCTGTCACCACTTTGCAGGGAGATGACAGTCCTTGACTCCTCCCGCTGAGTCCCAGCAATGCCGTCTGTCTGCAGTCAATTGAGTGAGAAGCATTTATGTTGGGACCGGGCATTGTGTGATAGTGATACACAGGAATAAACAAGAAAAGTGGGGCGGATAGGAAAACAATACAAAAATAGGACTCATTTCTGACGAAAAAGATTAAAAGCAAAATGGTTTTCCCCTTATATCCAATATTATGTCATTTCTTTTCTTTTTTTTTGTCATTAAAGCTAATGATCATTTAGTTTTTGTGCTGGAAATTGGTCATTAACAGCAATAACCAAAATGATGCGCAGACACAAGATCTGTACAATCACACGTACCCTGACCTAGCCCTGCCCTGAATTCATTTGCTTTGGGCAAAATGTGTAGTAAAGAATCGACCGTCAAACAGCTAAAAAATGGTTTGGCACTGCTCATGCAGATGTTGAAGCTGCTTAACTTTTGGAAAAAATTGCCTGTTGATTTATAGGCCTCTGGCTCTGTTACTCCTCCAGTTTCATTCACAATTGACAAGAACTTCTAAGGGTCAAATTGGCTTTGACAATTTGTATTTGAAAACAACAAAAAAGGTTTGTCTTTATGTCTGATAAGAGTGTTATGGACAGAAGCTGCTGCACACGGAAAGCGATCGCAGGCGTGCAGCATATGCCGATCCTGTTCATTGCGACTGGCGTAGCTTCTTTTTCACACGTCCATCATAGGAGCTGCAAGCAGAATCCAAACACATTCGGAAAAAATAAAGCAAAAAATGTCCTGGTAGGACTGGGTGGTGAGAACGGGGAAACCATAGCAACCGTGATAAAAGGAAAGGATGGGGCACGGATCTGACACATCGCCGCCCCTTGGTACCAGTAAAACCAGCATCAAATGGAAGCCGCCCTACTCACGTCCCAAAGCAACTAAATTAAATGAATGAATAACACTCGTTAGAGAAAGGCCTGTCTGGCTTCCCCTATGCTGTTAAAATACATTCCTCTATTTATATAGTTATAACCTGCTGGGATAAGGCAGACAGTAGGAAACTGCCACGTGCACAAGCTGGTGGAAGCTGGAAGATAAAAAAGCATTTCAAATTGAATCAATAACTCAGAGCCCCCCATAATCCTCCCCCCGCCCCACCGCCGCCTGGGCCCCCTTTATCTTTTTATAAACGCTGAAGGGCCGAGCAGGGGGCTCAGGTGAAGCGGAGGGGGGCCCGTCAGGGGTTGTTGTTCAGGTAATCCGGCTGCAGACAGCGTAGCTTTGGGCCCTGAAGAGCGCCGGGAGTGAGGACAGCTGAAGCCGGGCAGCCTGGGTGCAGCCCGCCAGATAGGATAAAGAGATATAAGCCCCCCCTCCCAGGCCACCACCACCACCCCAACCTCCAGTTCTTTCATCTCCTGCCCCATTGCTAAAGCAAACTTTCCACTTGGCCTCCCAAGGGGGCATTGTGGAGAGGGTTGCACTATGGATTCACAACCAAAATTGGAAACACCCATCCTGGGATGATTTTTAAAAGAACGGGAGGCAACAGGGGGTTTGGGGTGGGGATGGTGCCGAGGGTGAGGGGAAGTGGGGGTTCAAGGGGCTGCTAGGATTACGAGACAGAGTTTGCTCAATTCTAAATAGCTGATTAAAGGAAGTGACATCATATCGGTTGGCCAAATAGTGAAGCAGCTCACAGTTATAGCAAAATGCCACTATCGCAACACTAATGAACACAGCTAAGTTTATTGGAATGGGCAGAGAAACACTTCAGCTATCACTATCATGTATTGTGTGCTGTATATATAATCTTTTGAGCTTTGTGTAGTGGTTTAAGCATTATCTTAACTTAACTACCTTTGATTTAATACTGTTTATTCACAGGGCCTTGGCAAGGCACAAAGATACATAGTTAAACATAATTAGGCAGAATTAAGTAAGATAACAGTTATAAAAGTTATATTTAGTGTAGTTTATTTTTAAAATATAAAGCAAGACATACACGCATTTGATGTGAGAACTAGCTAATAGGAAGATATTTTTTAAAAAAACCTAGAAGATTATACAATTTGTTTTAAAAAGCTTTTTAAAAGTTTTACAGCTATTGTGACTTTTATAATGCATTAGCAGGCTAAAATTAAAATGGCTGACGGAAAAGCATTCTTCTGATATGGTATTTAAAAAAGCTTACAGAACATAAATCCATATTTACACACTAAGCAATGTAACAAAATTATGTTTCACCCAAAGTCTTTGTCAGGTCATGAGGATGCATGGTTCACAGTGGCTTAGACACAGCGGATAGGTTTGTTGAGTCCTGGGTTTGAAACTGGCTTGGGTCAGAGTTTGTGCAGAGTTGTCAAGTTCTCTCCACGTGTTTTCATGGGTTTCCTCCAGATGCTCTGGTTTCCCACTGTTCACAGAGTTACATGTTAGGGGGGATGGAGACTGTGAAATTGGCCATGAGTTTGTGACCGTATCGGGGTGACTTGCTCTGCTCTGTGATGAACTGGCATCCTGTCCCGGGTGTACCCTGCCCCGTGCCAGATATCTGCAAGATTTGGCACCGGAGAACCAGATGACGAGTAAAGTAAATGAATTAAAGTTTATATACTAGTGTATATACACAATCAGTAGGCAGTTTATTAGGTACACCACCCTGTTCACGAAAATGGATCCCTCCAACAAACAGTGGTCATGGCTATATAAAACAGGCGGACCTACATTGAGGTATTCAGTTACGATTGAAGAGTTTGATTGAAAATTAGAATGGGAAAATTGAGGGATCTAAGCGACTTTGAGCATAGTGTGCTTGTTGGTGACAGGCATACTGGTTCCAGTACCTCAGAAACTCTTAGGTCCCTTGACACCAAATGAGCAACGTTTGAACGCCACAGCATATCCGAACATTGTTGCTGACCAGGTGCATGCCTTCTTCACTAATGTTTAACCTTGTATCCCATGGATACTTGGACACAGGGAACCACCATGTCACAAAGCACGTATTGTCTCAGAGTAGTTGACAACGAGTTCAGTTTAATAGAGGGGCCAGTGCAGTCCCCAGACCACAACCAAATAACATCTCTGGGATGAAATGGAAGGGGATGTTCTCAGCATGAATGTACCGCAGTCTAATCTGCGAAAACTGTTTGATGCCATTGTGTCAGCATGGACCAACAACCCTGTGGAACGTTTCTGATATCCATGACCTAAAGAATTCAGACTGTTCTACGTGTGTATACACTATATGGACAAAACCATCGGGACACCTACACATTACACCTACAGGAGCTTTTATGACATACCATTCTAAATCCATAGGCATTAATATCGAGTTGGTCCCCCCTTTGCAGCTATAACAGCTTCCACTCACACAAGATTTTGGAGTGTGTCTGTAGGAATTTTTGCCCATTCTTCCAGAAGAGCATTTGTGAGGTCAGACACTGATGATGGACGAGAGGGCCTGGCTCGCAATCTCCGTTCTAGTTAATCCTAAAGGTGTTCGATAGGGTTGAGGTCAGGGCTCTGTGCGGGGCAGTCAAGTTCTTCCACACCAAACTCATCCAACCATGCCTTTATGGACCTTGCTGTGTGCACAGGGGCACAGTTTTGCTGGAACAGAAAAGGGCCTTCCCCAAACTGTTTCCACAAATTTGGAAGCATAGAATTTTCCAAAATGTCTAGGTAAGCTGAGGCATTAACATTTCCCATTTTCTGGAGGCCTAGGCCAACCCCAGAACAACCCCATAGCATTATCCCTCCTCCACCAAACTTTACAGTTGGCATAATGCAGTCAGGCAAGAAACGTTCTCCTGGCATTCGCCAAACCCAGACTCGTCCATCAGACTGCTAGATAGAGAAGCGTGATTCGTCACTCCACAGAACACGTTTTCAGTGCTCCAGAGTCCATCCGACGCTTGGCATTGTGCTTGGTGATGTAAGCTTGCATACAGCTGCTCGACCATGGAAACCCATGCCATGAAGCTCCCGGCGCACAGTTTTTGTGCTGATGTTAATGCCAGAGGAGGTTTGGCAGTTACTGAGTCAGCAGAGCGTTGGCGACTTTTACGCACTATGCGCCTCAGCAATCGTCGACCCCGCTCTGTAACTTTACGTGGTCTGCCACTTCGTGGCTGAGTTGCTGTGGATCCTAAACGCTTCCACTTTGCATTAATACCACTTACAGTTGATCGTAGAATATCTAGGAGGGAAGAAATTTCACAAACTGACTTTTTGCAACGGTGGCATCCTATTACAGTACCACGCTCAAATTCAGTGAGCTCTTTCGAACGACCCATTCTTTCACAAATGTTTGTAAAGGCAGACTGCATGGCAGTATATACATATATGTATATATATATATATATATATATGTATATATATATATATACATATACAGACACACATACACACACACACACACACACACACAAAACCAAAATTAGGCTATAATTAATGGAAATTAATCAAAAAAGAAGCACCTGACAGTACAGGCCATCTGATTAACCATGCCCAATAGCTATTAATCAACATGGTTGAATAATTAGAATTTGAAAATTAACAAATTGAAATGAATCAAATGTGACCTTAGTATAATTGATTGCATTTCACACTGGAGGAAAATTCTAAGAATAACATCTTGACCATGATACCTAAAGCCTGAGTGACAGGTGCGCTTTTCATTGTCTGTGAGGTAATGTGTATCAATAAATTGTCTGTCAATGCAGGTTATTATCATGCAGCGCTGTTTTCATTATTATCCATGCCATTGGTCCACATTAAAGATAAGATAACATCGGAATCTTGGCTTACCTGCTAATTGCAGCGGATGCACTTTTCTAATCTTACTGGTTAGGATATTTTCATAAGTATAAATGGCTACCTCCCTCTGGGCCAGGGACCTCCAACAGTACCCTCATTATCAGTTCATTAATTGTGGATCTGTGGGAGAGTCAGTCTTGATTTAATGTTCACGTTAATGCTGGTAATATGAATTACACAAAAAGAAACATTTGAGAGCATTTTTTGGGTTCCAAGGAACACACCGCCAAGACCCATATGCTTTGCAGACTAAAATTGTTCACATCGTCTTGCTAAACCCTTTGGAGGAGAACAACAGGAATGTCCTGTCGTAACCTTTTTAACATGACAGCCTTTTGTGTATGGTTTCAAGTCTTACAATAAAATACGTTCAATCCGCTCTTAGAGACAAACCAGCCAAGTCCAGTTTAATTATACTTTTCCTTGGCTTCTTTTCTCTCCTTAATGCTATAACCTCACACAAAGCTCTGTGGAGCTCAGTTATTTTAACCACTATGTTTCACTCACGTTCCATAATGCTTTTTCTTTCTACATCAACATAGACGAAGGGGAGACTGTGGGAATATCTTGAAGCATAACTCTCCTTGTGGCTTTGGTTAGCAAAGCATGCTTTTGCCCACTACAATATATATTTTTTTATTTTTTCTGGATCAAAGGGCATTTTCTTAGCGTATATTTGTCGACAACTCATTTAATCAAGACTGCTTACAAACAAACAATTAAATTCAAAATTTAGGCAACATACATGTATACAGCTTTGTTTTCAGAGTAAGCCACTTTCAATTTCGGTTGTTTTTGGAAAAAATAATTGCAATCAGTGCTTACCACAGAATGCTCGTCATGATAAAAACTAGAGAAAATAAATCTATCACAATAACGACCACTCCAGTCATAACCTAACATTAGTGACAATGAAGGTGATAATATTATGTGATGTTATTAAACAGGATGCTCCCTTAAGACAGTCAGGCACACAGACACCTCCTGTGTAAACAGTAGTGTGTTTACACAGGAGGGAGTACAGTGCAGTACAGTACAGTACTGTATAGTACAGTAGTGGCCGACAGTGCAAGGGGGCAGTAATGACTGGGGTCACACGACCGGAGAGCCCTGTGTAACACAGGAGACTTGTACAGCAGTCCAATGCCCCGTGGCGAAGTGGATATTGCATCTTTGCGATAACATCTCTTTGCATAGGAGGGGCCCTGGCGTTGCAGCAGAAAGGCCCCTGTTTTTTGGTTAGTTTGAAATGAGGCTTTGTTCCTCAAGTCCACTACACCCCCCACCCTCGTTTTTTCCTCCTGGGTGGGCTAGAGACCTTCCAAAAAACTGAGCGACTTTTGTCTGAGACAGCAACCCCTGCCGTCCCCCTCCCCCACTTCCTCGTCTCTCCTCCTTGACTACTCTACCACCAAACCTATGCACACAAACCACCCCCCCCATCCCCCACCCACCACTGCACACATATCTGCCTCCTGCTGGCATTTAGCCACATCAATTTGTACAGAGTGACCTAGCCAAGGAACACAGTGCATCGTGAAGCCCATTCTCTACTCCGGTGTCTGTAGCTGCCAGCCTCGTCTCAAAATTTCTTTAGAGTTGAATGTGCAAACTCTCTATCCATGCACAATATACCATGCTTGCCTGATACACAAGATGATGAATGAGTATCTGAGGGTGTTTGTGGGACTTATTCTCAAAGGTTCACACAGCATGGTTCTTTGCAGAAAGACGTTTGAATGGGCTACAGTGAAAGTGTGGATTCAGAAATTTTTCATACTAAACTGGTCTCCTGGGTAAAAACTTTGCCAGGGTGGGGGATGAGTGACAACTTGAGATGACACAAAAAGCCTTCACATATATCTACACTTATGCAAATACTGTACACAAACATGCATACACAGCGGTGGCTAACTTGGAATCCAGTGTTGCTAAATGTTGACATCCAGCTTTTTCATGAGGTCCGTCCTTAACGGACGTTAATTCTGTGTTTTTTTGAAAAGTAACTTTTATCATAAATTCATTTAAGTTTTTACATTTAACTTTAAACTGCAGTATTTCAGAATTCCGGGCTAAAGCCCAGGATGCAGCAGCTATAGTTAGGAACAAAGGGGCTATAACTGTGTGGTTAACGGAAGGACTTTCAGTAAGTGTTGTGCCACACTTCATGGAAATCCAGCTCCATGCACGCAGACAGAGCTAAATTCAACTCATTCCTGTCTTAATGGGGGCTTATCGGAAATCCACCTCCCTTCAGCGGGCATTAGTGCTCCCAGACAGCCAGGATATGCCTCAAAATATCTTCCTTTGTTTCCAGAACACATGCAGCAGGCCGCAGGGATGGAAGGAGCAGGGGGAAGAAGGGTTCAGCAAGGCAGCGGGGTTACATCCTATGACGTACATCCTATGACATCCAGTGCTCTCTATACTCGAGATAACCCATCAAATTCACCTTCCTAGTTTCATGATTTCTTTCATACATATACATGTTTTGTTCTTGTGGGGTTTTTTTCCCCCCCGCAAAACAGTACTCACTTGATGAGGAGCGCATGCCCTTGAAATAATAGACCTAAAAAAAAGTGGTGGCAATTGTAGATTGATTTGCCCCTAAATAACATCAGAATTGAAAACATTGTCAGACAACGAACCTTTGCCTAAAAAAGGGGGTTGATAGAAGGCAACCTGTCAGTGCAGGAGGTTGGGTGCCTCTAGTTGCTAGGGAATGCAGTCAGTCCTGTGAACATAGGGCTAGGACACTAGAAACTCCTGGATAAATCCAAACAAGCTAGGTGGCATGACCTGGCTCACTCAGGCAGGAAGGTCAGGGCTTTGTAACCCCTGGGACTGACCTTACAACTACAATACAGCACCCTCTGACCCCCCAATTAAAGAAACTGTGCTGTCTTTCGGCTGCCAATGCACCAATTATAGATTTTAAGACTGTTTATGTGTGCGTGTGGGTCTAGTTTTTTTTCTTAACAGTAGACCAGCAAGCATAGACCACTCTCCCACAATCTGACAGACAGCGAGTTTCGTCCTCTCCCGCTCCTACTGCCTGTCCCCTGTCCTTTTTTCCCTCCTCAAACAATAAAACACAGAGGATCTCCAGGACCTATCCTGATAGCTGAGATTGCTAATTTCTCTCACACATTCACAAAGCGGCTGAACTGGTAGAGGAGGAGGCCTGGTGGGGTGCATTACAATCACAATTTGGGTCCTTGCCTACTGAGACCGTAAGTTTTAATATCGGAAAAATGCACGATCGTGCCCCTGCATCATGGTGTGAACTTAATCGTATAGCCATGTCTCTGGCTATACATGCAGGGAGGTACATCTGCAGTCAACCTGCAGCCATCAGACCTCAGCAGGAAGTCCTTTCTTCAAGCCTCCTGCCCCATTTAGTGATGCTGAGAGTATGCCTACACTTTGCTGAAGAAAAGTGGACAATTAAGCGATGTGGAGGTGTAGTGGAAGAGAAAGAGAGGGAAAGAAAAGGAGTGGCAAATGCAAATGGCCGTTTTGCTCAAGAGGTGGTGAAAAGGTGTTCAATGTTCAATAGGCAGGGGGCGAAGTCTCGGATGAGGTGGTCATAGGTGATGTTTCAAGGTATTAAGATCGTCATTGATAGCTCTTGTCAAATATGAAATTCTAAGACAGATGGAAGATCATCATGGCCTTCAACATGGAATGGAATTCCAACGTAGCCTACTCTCCAGGACATCCCTGCCAGTGAGTTCCAGTTCCAAATCTGGCAAACTGCCCAGCATGGCAATCTTAATTCTTTTTCCCATTTCTTCTTCTGTATTCTTCTTCTTCTTCTTCTTTCCTACCTTTCTTCTCTTCCAAGCTTTCTGTAACGCACACCTTTATTCCTCTACACATGTATATGCCTCTTTATATACAGCGTCACTTTTGGCGACAAATTTTTGCCTCATTTTGTTCTGCTTCACAAGTCACCTGCAGCATAAACCCATTACAGTCGTCTTATTAGTGAGCGTGTGGCATCTTGCACCTGAGAGATCGCATTCCTGTCTCTCTCACCCTCTCCTCAGTTACCAAGCAACAGCAGAATCACTGCTGTCTCTGAAAGGCGCTGACAATATTCAAAGCCCCTTTGTGAACCTTGATGATAGATGAAATGTAGTCTACTGTTAAAATGAATCCCTGTAGTTGTTACCGGATGTCCAAGAGTCAAGGGCTTGAATCAGAGGATATAGACCCCAGCTGCACAAGTGTATAATACAGACACATCTATGATTCAATACACTATTTCACTTTCTTCTCACATAAAAAGCACATATAACGGCTTCACCAACCACCTTTGTCCCCTTTTATCACCTGGGCCACCTTGATGCTGACAGAAGGGTAGGGTCCCAAGAACTGATCTGTTAGTATGTGAACCACAAAGGATTTTGGGAAAATTGAGTTGTAGGCGGTTTTTGTGATGTCACGGGTGAACTGGACGAGCAGAGCGTGTGATGAGTAGAGTAGAAAGGGGGAGAGTATCCAGCCAGGATTTGCCCAGCTGCTGTGGTTTATTTCCGTGACCGGGTGGTGCGGGGGGGTTAAATACCAGCACTGCCCACTGGACACACTGCCAGACACCGTTTTTCCATTTCTTTATCTCATTTTACTGGCCCCAGGGAAAAAATATTAGAGCAAAAGAGACAGAGAAAGGGAAAGGGGATTGTTGCTGATGGACAGGAGGGGAAAAAAATGGGCAGGAGTTGGCTGGGGGTGGGGGGTTCGGTGTGGTCAAATTTTTGGGGAATTTTATTTACACAGACGGCGAAAAAACATGGCAGTAAAAATTAACGAGTAGGAAATTTAGAGAAGTGTCAGTTGGCACCACTTAGTGGTGTACATAAGCTCGCTTTGACAGTGGATGGTTTGGGGAAAGAGGGGGATGTGGAGGTATGGACGGCCCACAGAACAAAGTCTCCTCTCAGGACCTCTTGTTGCGCTGGGCAGCCGAGTTCTGCCGGTCACAGCTCACAAATGCAGACTCTCTACCCCTAACCAGCTCCAGTGAAGACCCGTTCGGTCTTTGGAAAGAAATGAGCCCATTTATTCAGATCTGTGATGCATTTCATTGACTGCATCTCAATGCAATCTCAGTGTGTGCAGTTAGCAACGCTTCAGTGGTAAAGATCGAAGCAAACCCCTCTCCTAATTCATTTATTAAATTGAGCAAATCGGAGTCCTTCACCCTCGCCACAGTTCACCTCGCGGCTGCAATGACATGCGGGAGATGAAAATCACTGGCTGACCATTGTTTCGGGGTAATTTAACATGTTAAGCCCCGACATTTCTCCAGACACCCACAGGAGACGAGTAATCTGCTGGGAAATCTTTCCCAAATTGCCCATTAGAAACAGTCAGTGAGGGAAAAGCCTTATTCTCCAACACATATTGCCCAGCATATTTCTGAAATTCAAAAAGACAAGGTAATATCTTGTCACAGAATGTAGAGGGAGCTGGCACTCTGCAACAGTGCCATCCAGTGTCGTGACTCACAAACAAACATTCCATCCGCATGCCTCCCCAAATTATGACATGGATTTGCATCGTGCTCTGCCTGAGCTCCTACGCTAACCTATCCCCTCACGCACATGAACATGAGTGGCCTTTTTGTCTTTTGCTTTCGAAAATGTCTCTGAATACGTAGGCTGCACAAACACCAAGAGAGCGCCATCGATTCATTCCAGAAGGACTACCGGGACACTATATGGAAAATGCTTGTGGTTCTCTATCCATCTCTTGAGGAATGATCTCAAAAAGTCGCGGGGCCCCGTCTCCCCAGGAGCTCTGCTCTGCTTCAAGGGTCGAGCCCAGTCTGGGACGCATCAGGCAGCTGCGACCTTGAGACAGACGGGGGGCGGCCCCGTCACACTGGCCACCCTTGTTCTGCTGGGAACACGATGTGCGTTTCCCGGGCGCGTGCGCACACACAGACACACGGGTACCTGTGCTCCGAGCGGGCCGAGGGGGGTAAGGCACCCTCTCCCACGCCCCGGCCCCTCCTGCAGTGGCCCCCGGGACATTGGCCGGTTCTGTATGGCCTGGGGGTGGGGGGTGTTGGGGCGGGCAGTCGCACGCGAGAGAGACAGAGACGGTGTGTGCGCCGCCGCTTGCCACCTCGGCTCCCGCGGCGGTCGTGCCGTGAGAGTGAGCTCATGGCCTGACAGCGCCGGCCAGCCTCACGTGTGGTTGAAAGAGCTAGCCCCGCGCCCCGGCGACTGAGTGAGTGGCTTTGTTTTGAAATGTAATATAATGAAAGAGGGCAGCAGCTGGAGAATTACGAGTGACACGGGGAGGAGTGGAGGCCGAGGGAAGGAGGGAGGGATTACAGGAGAATAGGTCAGAGGAGAGAGAGAGAGAGAGAGAGAGAGAGAGAGAGAGAGAGAGAGAGAGAGAGAGAGAGAGAGTAACAGAGTAACAGACTCCCGTTAGAGCCCCCTATCTTTCTGACCCCCACCCCGCATACTTCACTCCACAAGCTTTCCTTTTCTTTCTTTCCCATCCCACCTGCTGCCCCATTCATCAGAGGCTGTCAGCGCCAGCCTGCTCCAACACTCCACACCTCCTGACAGCTCCGCACGGCCCAGCCACATCTGTCCCTGTCAGCAGCACCCTCTCCCCCGCTGGCTGGCTGGCCGGCCCGTAGTGTTCCACCACATTTCACACTCAGCGCTACGTCTCACATATGAAAAGATAAGGGCACCCCTCAGGCCATGCGGCACACGATAGTTGGAAAACCATTAAAAAAGGTTCTTTGGCATCCCTTTTTCCTTGTCATAAAATGTATATCTGCACCACTGGACCACAGTTCAATACCATCAGATATATTGGGTCATACCTGTGCGGCTGTTAAAAGTCTTTCCCCTGATTTAAGTATGATGGAGGCACAGTAGACACTGGCAGCAGTACTAGCAATGGAAACAGCTGCAGTAGTAATGTTTCATAGGAAGGAATGGTCGAAGTAGTCGTGATAATAGTAGAATTAGTAGTGATGCTAGTGTGGTTGTAGTTGTGTAAGGCTAGGAAGGCTGGCAGTTTTGATGGCATCAATCCCAGTCACAACTGAGCTGCGTCCAATTGCCTGTGCAGTGATGTCATGTCAAAACCACTCGTCGCTACGGCAGCGCCAGGGAGGGAAGTGTCATTCCAAACTGCACTGAGGCATCGGCGGTGAAGTTTCCCATGAAGGAATTATTTCAAACAGTGGAGTGTGGGGAGTCACTGAACTGTGTTGATGTGAGCTACTTCGTCAGATATGGGGAAAATAAGAAAGGTGATTGCCAGTGTATTTCAAAAAGATTATCATCGGATCTGCTAAAAACAGATGCAAGCAAATGGAAATTGCAGGGTAAAATAGATCCCACAGTCAGATACATGGCAAAAAACTAACTGCGGCATGCATAGTGTTACAATCATAGGGCATGTTCGTTAGCATGGCATGTATGTATATATATATATATACCTGTCAAGCCGCAGGTGCCCC
>JAOYSI010004574.1:0-14195 GCA_025775065.1 Hiodon alosoides
CCCCCCCCCCCCCCCCCCCCCCCCCCCCCCCCCCCCCCCCCCCCCCCCCCCGCCCCCCCCCCCCCCCCCCCCCCCGGTTCACAAGGACCACATTAAAGGAGGCCGTTGGAATTGCTTTTGTAAAGCCCAAGGCAGCGTATATAAATGATAATAATAGGAAATGGAGGAATAAAGAGGTGTGAAGAATTGACAGTGATGATAGACTTTGGATGTTACTTGCTCCTCAAGAACTCCGCTCCTTCCCAGGATCATGCCTGGGCGCACCTCTGCTGCAGGGGAAAGCTGAAGTCTCTTGGTCGCTGTTGGAGTCTGCATTTGCAGTGCAACAAGAAGCCCAGCATGTGGGCCACACACGGAACAGATCTGTATTACTCACCATGCTCCTTAGGAGGGAAAGACTTAAAAGCTAGAGAAAATGCATACCTTCTGAATTAAATTTCTGTATGGACACTTTTTTAGCACTGTTTTGTATTTTGGCAGGCCAAAAGAATGAGAATGAGGTTTATGCAAATGTGTGTGTGTGTGTGTGTGTGTGTGCGTGTTGGCCAGATTTATTTCCTTAGAAGCATTCAGCTAAGTCAATGCATTGTTGGTTAACTCATCAAAGCTGATTCCCAACCAGCGATTTCATCCACACTGTCATGGTGGCTTGATTTGTGGGAACCATGTGAATGAATCCTTGCATCATCCAAATGTGACACTGCCCTGGGGACATAAATGTGACACAAGATATTAGATATTAAAGGATTTTAATGTTGTGATTTTAATTTGAAAGTGCCTTTGATTATCTGAGTATCTGAGTCTGTGCACTTGTGAACGTTCAACTTGAAAACTATTCCTCACCCTTAATGAACCCTGAGGAATGTAGCCAAGACTTTGCACCATTAGTTGTTCTGCCCTCTGGTATAAGGTCACCTTCTGCCCCCTGACTAAAGCCACTTCAAACAATACCATGCCTAGAAGGCAGGCGGAAAAACTCACCATGCCGACTTCATGCAATATGCATTCAGGTTGATTGCCAGTTTGCTCCTGTTACAAAAGTAATGCCTTTTGATTCTCCGGGCCAAAAAACAGGAACGCAAGACCTATGCCGCTGTGGGAGGTTAAGGCTTGCCTCAGCCGCCCATGAATCACGCCGGACCACTCTCACGCTAGCCGCTACCCTACCCCCTCTTGGCTGGGATGTTTCTCGGCAGAGGGTGGTCCAGGGGTTTTAAGCAGTCGTCAGTCTTCCCCAGGCAGGTTGCACTGGTGCTGACGGTGGATTGACTTTTGTTCTCCCCTTTTTGCCTCTCCGGCCTAAAATGAGCTTTCTGTTTTGTTGCTTTTCTGTGCCTCATTTCCTCAGTGTGGAGGCACTGCGATAAGGCTGATATGGATTTATAATCTTTTCCCTGCCTAAATCCTTTCTTAATCTTTTTATTTTTTGCTCCTTTCTGTTTTTTTTTTTAAATGTTCAAACCCACCCCCTCCCTCCACCATTCCAGTTTTTAAGATTAGAAAGCTTTTGGCGGTCCCACAGAGGCACAGAAAGTCGCCGTCTGTTGCCGTTGATGCCACTCAACATCGCAGCATCTATTGGTATCCTTGGATGGGTTTTCCTTAAGGATAACAGTTAGACACCATGCACCATGGGTGACATGTGAGCTTTGGATTGTGGGTTTTTTCACAGTAATTCCTTTAGGGGGCTTGGAGAGGTCAGCCATGTCGGAATTGAGACATGGGAATGGTTTCTGAGCAACTGCAGCAATTGGTTTAAAATTTGTTTTTTAAAGGATCGTTTTTTAGGAACTCAACAGCATTGATTCATTCAGAAAATGCCGGAGATTTAATTGGTGAGATTTCTGCTAAAACCCCTCAGAGGCCTACATAAGTCTTCATCCCAGCAGTGCACCTGGATAGATTATGTAGAGAGGCCATTAACTGAAGTAAGAAATCAGTTTTGAGGTTCTAACCAACCATGAAGACTTTAACATTCAGTAATGCAACATTTAATGTCAGGGGGTGGTGGTTGCTGTTTCACAGCAAACAAATATCTTGAAAAACACAGGTCAGCTGCAATAGGACATAATCACTGCCAGTCAAGTCATAACAGCATCGTTGGAGATTGATTTAAAGCATATTTTTAATAAAATGTAAAATAAACAAAGAACATACATTTAAGTTCGATAGATGACAACTTAAAAAGTCGACCTTATATTTTAAATGTTGACTGCGACAATTCAGTTACATTTAACATTACAATCACACATTTAATGTTTTTTAAAATATATTTTGTAGTTCAACACGCAGAACAGTCAAAGCTGTAAAAGCGATGAGGAGAAATAGTTTATTTTTGGGGATGGAAGATTGTCCCTATGTCCGTGTGGGTTGCTGTGACCAAAGACTTGTCACAGTGTGGCTGTGACCAGGTGCCAAAAATTACTCACTAGTAGGCAGTGCAAGAGACCCTGAATGTTTTGCATTTTGACTTGTATGAGCAAATTACAGTTTATGGCGAAGACATTGTTAAAATTTAAACCATTCTTTGTTGAAGATCTCCACAGCCTTTCAACCTCCCTCTTCCTTTACTGGTCCTCTTTACCCCTCCAGGCACATGCTTCACCCAAGCCCACAAACGCACACACACACACACACACACACACACACACACACACACACACACACACAAAATGAAATGAAGGTAAATTTAAGTAAATTTGAGTTTAACATTTCTCAATTAAATTACACTCCCTCTGACTCCTATTACTCTGTTGATCATGGGGTGGTAAACAACATAAATTCAACTAATTAGAAAAACAAAAACTGCCAGTATTAATGAAGTACTGTGATTTATCTATTTTTTTTCATTAGCTTAAACCTTTCTCAGTCATTTCAATTAACACAACTAAGCAGAATATTTAACCTTGCGTTGAACTACAAAAAGAAATGATAAAACATGTTCATGTCATGAAGGTTTTTCTCAAGCTTGAGCAATTATTAAGGACACTGCCATAAAGGCAGCTTAAACAAATGATTTTGTGAACAGTTTGCCCCTGAATTCCGGAAACTGAAATAACTTAATGACTTTCATTTTTCACTGAGAGGAGAACTCCTTTGTGCGTTTTCTGCACGAAAAAAGCAAGAAAATAAAACTTAAACTGGAGAAGTCGAATAGAAAGGCATGAGAGACTAAACTGTTGCAAAAACTGCAGCGCTGAATGCAATAGATGATGGAAAATGACCCTGCACAAAACAAATTATTGCATTTAAAGTTCTGCACCCAACTCTCAAACAATGTCTTCCATTCACACTATCAATTATCATACATTTTCACATGATAAATGCCATGACAAATTGGACAGGGGATTCCACAAAATACTGAGCTGAGGGATGCCAGTGTATTTTTATATGTGTGTTTTTAATAGCATTATGTTACAAAACGGGTAGTCCTTCAAAAACATGAGATGGCAGTTTCAAACAGTTTTAAACTCCCCTGTAGCATTTCCCATTGTTGGGATTTTAGGTCATTCCACTAGCTGCAGTCATATACTACAATACAATACTAATGAAATTTGTAGGGCTGTAAGTAATTTATTAGAGAAGTTAGAACAAATCTATTGTACCTTTCCGAAGTGTTGGCAAAATAGATTGTTAAGGGAAACTATTTTTTTTTTACTACATCACATTAAATTATTTAAATAATACAAATAAGAATTTATTTAGATCATATTTAAATAAGCCATTTTCACTGAATTCATGATCTAAATGTAGTACCATTTAACTTCTGAGTTGAATGGATTTCTTGGTAAGACAGAAAACGCAGCCAAAGCTTCTCTCTACCTGAAAAACAAGATACACAGGATATTAATCAGGGATTTGCTCCAGGTTTAACATAATGTATTCCCTTTTCCCTCTTGCAAAACAAGAGACATTAGGAATTTGCATATGTTTGCTTCTATTAGAAAAGATTAGCATTTGTGTCACATTTAAATCCAGCTTTTTTGTTCTGTGATTTGAAAGTGAACGGAGACAGCCAATTAAAACCTGAAACGCAAAGAACTTGTTTCTCATAAGTGTCTTGAAATGGCATCAAAAGATTACTTGTTCATTTGCTTCAATATATTTGCTTCACAAACTCCCAGAACATTGCATGAATTAAAAAAATAAATAAAATAAAATAAAAAAGACATTAATAAATGCACAAAATAGGCCATAAAATAAAACATATATATTTTTATTTATTATTGGAGTTCCGATGGTTTAGGCTCCACCTAAGTCATGAATGCATCTGAATATGTGTCTTTAAGGGTTATTATCAACAAGTGAACACTACTGGTAAAGCTAGAAATTGCGCTGAAAGCCATTCACTTGGAAAACAAATGATTCATTAAAGTCAACTGAGACAAAAAATAAATGAAGAGGGAGGTTTAAAACAGTTTATGAAGGAGCCCACCACTAGTTAGAATGTACTGCAGTGTGGAAATTAATGGCTCTGGGGAAAATCTGTAGTGTGATGCAATGTATTTTCAAGTGAGGAATCCAGAGCATGAAGTTAACATTTGACCCTACCTGGAGACAGGGTGATTTAGCAAAAAGAAAGACAGAGAAAATAAAATAAAATTGCTCATGTTATAGTTCGTCTCCACATTCTGGAAAGGTTTTTCTTTTGGTTTTGACAGAGTTTTTAATGTAACCAGAATGTTCTGCTTTGTTTTCATTTGGAGGACTGGAAAGTCTGTAACCGAATGGTTTTTGTTTTTGGAGCGGATTTTGGCGATAATATTCTTTAGTTGTGCACATTTTCAGATTGCTGGATAGTTTTATTTAAAATGGCAAATGAAAGCCACAACCTGGCCCACTGGCTCCTTGCGTCTGATTTCTCCCAGACCGGGCATGCCCTTGTGTGCAACAGACTCATTCCACAGCTGTAGTGTTTATTCCTACCAGCATGGCCCAAGAAAGATGAAATTTGTGCCAGCTATGTCATTAACTCTTTTGGATTATCCAAGAAATTGAGCCTGAATACTTCTTAACAGTTTATCTTTCCACCTGTTTTTAAATTGCTGACTGAAGAAAATGCTGCACAATTTCAACTTGTGGTGTGTTTTAAAGGATATAAGTATCACTTATAAGTAATCACATATACTTTTTTTTTTTTTTTTTTTCATTTTCAATCAAAAAACAGCAGACTTGACAATTCATTAGGATTAAATTTTCTTTCAGTGGATACATTTGAATTCCCTTTCTGTTTTCCAGAAGTCCATCCATCCATCCATTTTCAAATGCTTATCCTTGTGAGGGTTGCAGTAAATTTGTACTTTAAATAAACTAGCTCAAATGAACCAGATAACTTGCTGAGTAATTCCCCATTATGAGCCTAGAAACAAGAGGTCGTTTTGAAGTTTTGTGTGCCTTAGGAGAGTAATTTCAGGTCTATATTGCACACAGCCATACTGAGCAGTTTGGAAAACCCACAGTCCTTTGCTCTAGGACTGTGCAGCAACCTTGTGAAGGGCAGGAGCACAAAATTGAAGGGCACATTCCATTACAAAAATAAAAAATAAACAAACAAAAAAAAAAAACACCATTCCTTTAATTCAATATAAAATCACATACGTTAAAGGAAACAACTACGATAGACTTTATTTGCTTGAATCAAGGGTATTGTGTGTGGCTGATGTGGTATTGTTAGTCCATAGATTACTATTCTTTATAGGCACACCTTTCTGGGTGCTATGTATCCTTTTCAACTGCCAACAATTAAAGGTCATCCAGCCTTTCTTTACAGCCATCTTTTTTTACATAGGCTGCAAAGTTTGGTCTTTGCCCATTTCAATTTTGCTTAATAAATGAACAATAAATACCACCAACGCTAGGAATACAGTAGCAATATAATTTCAGATAACTTTCGTCATTTGAAGACTGGAAAATCCTTGGCGAAACAATGGATTTGTTTGAAAAGTAAAATGTTAGCTAATGTAAAAAAATGTTAATGCTAATTCTCAGTACCTGAGAAAAAAGTGTGTATCAATTCAAATCTGTTGAGATTTTTTGACTGAACAATGGTTACGTGTATATTGCTATAATTATATATACAGTATATGTGCACCCGGGCTTTTATTGTTTACAGTAGTTAATCCTTCTGTATTTAATTTTACCTGAGAACATACCTACCAGTTCTCCTGGACTTTGGAGTTTGCTTCAGTGTGTGCATGCACTTGTGCCAGTGTGTGTCAGTTACCCCAATCTGTTTGCCCAAGCCAAGCCGTGCGCTGCCTGTATCGCATTTTAATTTTATGGGGATATTGTGAACCTACATGGGGGTATCTCAAGTATCAATGTTTAATGTTATAGGAAGTAAAGTTATAGTCCCACATATCTATTAGTCAGTTTGCATTCAAGCCGTACTGTTATGAGTGTGTGTTATGAAACAATAACACACAGCTTCCAAATCATTTCATAATAATAATGCGCAGTTTGTTACATTTAGAATTTTAGAACGTTGGAATTTTAATGGTTACAGTTTAGTTCTGGTTGTTAGGGATCACAGCCATGTCTGCATGCCACACAGGCGCACTATTATTATACCTGAAATACAGAAAGCCAAACACATAGGGAACTGACACTTTTAATATACCTGAAGTCCAGAAATCCAGAATTGTGATACTTGACTGCAGTGGCTAGCTAGCTAATATGATTTTTTAATGTTGATTTTTTTGAAGTTATTTATCCAAAAGAGGCTTTGCTACTAGTATTCATAAGTTATCGATGTTTCAGCTGCACATTAGCAACACGCTAAGGACAGCTTTGCAAAGACTACCTAGCAAGATTCCGCTAACTGGTGCCAAAGTCTCTAGCAATGATAAAGCTTCTAAGACATGAAACATGAGGATAGTGTTTCTACGGTCTACTGTAGTTTTCTATACAAGAAACTTTATTTTGCAAAGTTTCCCCAAGTTATCTGTCTTGTGTGCTAGTTAAACAAACTGAAAGATGATGTCTCTTCACATTGTCTGTCTTTAAATTTGCTGAGCATGCATGCGAAGAATAGCGCTTGGGAGCCCCAAAAAAGTGCACAGATAGATTATTTAACTTTTTCTACTTGTCTTTTTACGTAATACCTGTGATTATCTGGATATGAACAGTCTGAGCCGTTTTCTGTTATATCTCATGGGTTTCTTTATAGCTTGCAATGAGGAAACAGGACATAGAGTTTGAGCATTCGACTGCCTTTATTTACGAAACTGCACAACCAACTGACAATAATAACTTCAACATCCCATAGCGCCTCTGTATAACCCCACTACGGTATGCATGCATGGACAAACGTGATATACAACATTTTCATAGATAAATAGGTAAACTTTACGACTGCCAGACAAAATGATAAAAAATGACAAAAAACTCAGCACACAATATGTACTTTATATGTAAAGTGACATTGAAAGTTGTTTATTGCTGCAGTAAAACCTGTGTGGGTCCTGAATGAGGTTTTCCAAAAAGCAAAGTAGTTTCATGGTTTGTTAGTATACTAGAATTTTCCTGTGACATAATGTGATAATATTTTATGGGTGTTTACATGACAGAAATTTGTTACTCAATGTCTTGCTGAATACATCAAATTAACTGTACATAGATAAAATAACTTTCCACTTTGACAATATGAAAATGAGAAGAAAAATTTTTTTTAAAGAAATGTCAATGAAGTTGGCAGGATGGACAATTTACGCCTACATCACTACATGGAATATAGGTTGTCTCTCCTTAATTCCCGGTCCACCTATTCTGATCTTCTAGGAAATGGCCTGAAAATGCTTTTTACAGATAGGAATCTGCAATTCATCAAATAAATACAGGGACAAATCAAACCTTGTTTAATTAGATTGAGCTACAAATTTCACAATATAGGCGTTCAAATTCTTTCAAAAAGAGCATGGAACATAAATGCATTGCTTTTGATTATTAGCCATATTATAGATGTCATAGATTTATTGAAATAAACAGATGTCTACACGGTATTTGTATGTAAACATTATAAAAATGAAAACACAACAGTAGTATAAAAAACTGATGAAAATAATTCCTTAGCACATGGCAAGACTATTTTTGTATCAAATACATACTTTGCTGGAGATGTAATATTCCTGTTTTGTAATCAGATTTGCTGTCAGACAGCCTGGGTGAGGAGCATTGTCTCTAATTCACTGCAGGCGAACTGCAGTTGATAAATCCATGACAGATCATTCCCCTTCCCAAGAAATAGCCTGACCTCTGTCTAACCAATAGAAGACTCATATTATCAGGGCACGTTTTGACACCAGTTTTTCTGTCTCTTGATATTCTCCAGGGTTTCATTTGTAATAAAACAGGTTTGTAAAACTGGGGTGGAGGGTTCCTTGAATTAGCAGACTTTTGCTACATGTCTTGGTGGCCTGGCTCTTCCTAATTTTATAAACTTCTACTATGCTGTCAACATCCACAAATTGACTTTTTTTACATGCACCTGAAACAAACTGGTGCCTTTTAGAGGCACAATCCTGTCGCTCATCATCTTTTACAGCCCCGACTGTGTCCCCATATTTTAACATCTTCATTCCAATTGTGCAGTGTACGCTTTAAATTTGGTTTCAATTCCCTTGCCATTTCAATCTAATACCAATCTAACCGTTTTCCATACTTTCAAGTACAACCTACATTGTTTTTGCCCACTTGCCTTCCCTCTTCAGTCCCCTAAATTATCCTGAGGGAAAACATTGGAGATGGAACGCAATCATTAATTCATACTGTCCTCACAGCCAAATCCAGTTGGGAGTGAAGTTCAGTGATGAATGGCAGAAAGCTATAGGCCAACTCTTCAACTTCATTGCACCTCGACCGAAGTCACAAAAATTGTACAGGGTTTAAGCAGAGGAAAAATTTTTTGTGAAATGATGCGGGCCCAAATCAAGCCACTTTCACCCTTTGAAAAAGTCCTACGATGTATGGGTCAAGACAGGGGAGCAGAAGGTAATTGCCCTCTATCTAGACCTTTTACTCACTCCCCTTGCTATGATCCATCTGTGAGTTTGCTGTTGTGGTATTGATTTTTCAAAGGCACATGACAATCAACCTGTCAGCCGAAATCCAGTGTAATGTGAACTGGAATTCTAAGAAAAAACTTGAAACACTTTAAAAGGCACTTTTCTCATTAAACATTTTAAAACGTATCCGTCAAAAGGAGATACAACCAGTGCACAGCTTGGCCAAGGGACATCAGGTCAAACAAACAGGGGGAAAATTGAAGCATACACACACGCACACACGCACACACGCACACACATATACAAAAATGTACACACATAAACCTGCAGGGTTTTTAAAAGTTTTAATTCATGTGTGTTTTTATTTTTTTAATTTATCATCATTGTATTACATTTTATTTTTAGTCTTTTTCTGATATAAGCTCATGTATATTCTATTATAATCCCATGGCATCCCTCCATGTTTGGGGTTGTTCTTGCGTCAATGTTGCGGTTGGGGGACGGGCAGAGAGTTATACAAATATATTCCAATAAATCACACTTAAAAAAAAGGAGGTTCAACAAACTACTAATACAGTGTCTATTGGAAAACTATGTATGGGTATTTGTTCTGATATGCTATCGATAACAGGGTTGGACTTGTTTATTCATTTTTTTAACACCATTCATCAATTCAAATTTCTTGTCCTGGCAAGGATCACAGTGTCACACATTCTCCGTGCTATTTTGTCAATAGAAAAAGCTACTGGTATAGACAACGCAATAATTGTGCTCTTGCGTAAACAAACCAAGATTTTTCTATAGCAAATGGATGCCCCCGTATTGTTTTCAAGCACATCCAAATGTATTATTTCTGCTGTCTCTGGGGAAATGTCATGTCAAATTCAGGGATTGTTGGATGAGTCTAGAAAGTATTATGGTTTCTGTGTGCATCAATAGGTAACTAGTGAACAAAAACTAAATGGTTTTAATGGTGATGTGAGAGATGATACTTGTATCCACATTTGTTTGAATTATTGATGCAAGACACAAAAAAATGAATACCATGCTTATTATAAAATAAAAGATGGTGTGTGCTGCACTTTCTTTTTACATTAATTAAATACACTGTGTATCTGGTCAAGCTTTTTACATGGCAAACATTCCCATTCTGTTGCCACACTGGTACCAATGGAAGAAAAAAAAAGTGAAACTAATTTTACAATAGCAACAAAAGAAAGCAAAGGTCGCTATTAATCTAATTAAATAATACAGTGTAACAATGTAGGGAAATGTAGGGAAAGGCAGATCAAGTACTGCAGTTAGAGATCATCTATGAATCTTGAATGTTGATGTTTTGTGAATGATCACAACTGTTGTCGCGGTTATTGTTGTCGTTCTTATAAACACTCCATTGCTATTTACAGCTCTAAGATGCCAGGCACTGTTTTTTGGGGTTTTTGTTTATTTATATAGGTTGTAGGTTCTGAATTCTGAATAGAAAATAGAAGGCCATTATTGTTTGTTGTTTTGAATAAGATAGAGATAATGCTTTTTTATTCTTTTCAATTAGTTTAAACTTGTAATTAGCAGTTTTCTCATGCAACTGGCTCTAGTATAATATGAACTAAGGAATCTGTGTAATAATAATGACTTTAAGAAAACCTTTGTTCATGGAAATTGTAACATCATGGAAACTGTAACATCTCCGCATAGCAATCCCCCCAGTCACATCCCCGATTCAGCTAAGAAGATCCTACTCTTCCGAGTATAAGAATCTCTACCATTCCTCAACACCATGTGCACTTACACTCTGTTCGCATTCATCCAGAATGCCCCAGTTTCCTGATCACCATGTGTACACCTCACTCCGCGTGCAATCTTGTTTGCTGTTAATTCACCTGCAGTTCTGAGCGGTTGTTTCCGAGTGCCGTACTCTCAGTTTTTGGACCAACCTTTTGTTCCCCCCGATGCTGATTCTTGTTTGGCCCGTTCTTGTGCTGTTCCCACTTTACCGACTCTTGCCTACCCCTTCGACACCGACTTCCGGATTTGCCCCTGTTTTGGATATTGATGCCATGTGCCTGACTCCGTCTGTTTTGACAATGATTCCTGCTTACCCCTCCTTGTTCTTGTTCACTTTGCCAAATAAAAGTCCAACACCTGGGTTCACCTTTGGCTTGGCACTGTCTCATTGTTACAGAGATAAATACTTTTGCCCCATGTTTTTTATATGTTTTGAGTAATCATAATGTTCCTTTTTTGAAATAATGCCTTTCATAAGCAAATATCACAAAGTGCTTTACAAACGAGGGAAAATAATAAAATAGAAATAGAACATTTTTTTTTTTTTTTTTTTATCTATAAAGACCACAACCATGGTTGTATGTAGTCAGAGACTCTAATATGGGTGGGCGGAGATTCCCTTAATGGCCTTCAAAGTCAACAGCAGAACTATATATTATATTTAACTGGTGACCAATGTAGAGATTTCAAGATGGGAGTTTATGACGTGCTTTATAAGCACCCTAGCTGCAGAGTTTCACGCATACTAGAGCTTTTGAATTGTGTTCTTAGCCACCCCAGCCAGAAGAGCATTGCAGAACTAGTCAAGTCTCAAGGACACAAACACCTGAGCAGGTGTTGAGGATGTTAGATATTGTTGTATTATAGGTCCTTGTCGTCACTCTTGACAAAATTGTTTCTTTCATGACTAATAGATCTAAAATAACTCACTGAACGTTTTGTTTTAGATGCAGCACAAGGCATTTTTGTGTCAAATAAAACTGCCATACGATCAGAGATTCCTGTTTCTTGGATCAACAGGTCAGAAAACGGGCATTTCTTACAATGCATTTCTTAAATCTAAAATTCTACCTCTGTTATGTGTTGGGCCATTTACTAGCTGAGAGGCAAAAAAAGCCCAGGAGTGCTAAGAAATCACCAGAGGAGATTGATGGATGTGTGTGCTTGCTTCAGGATGTATGTGTGTTCTATAGTTGGGGCTTGCACATGATAATTGATAAAGAGGTTGAGACTAGGACATTGAGAGAAATAGGTATTCAAATGACGGAGAAACAGGAACAGAAAATTGTCACAGGTTAAACAGAGTTGTACAGGACTGCCAGATCACCACAGTGTTGGTGACGCGAGGTTTGTCAATAAAACAAAAACTAGAAGAGGCAATCTGGTTCAACAGGAGACAGTCGTTTTGTTGGTGCCAATTTTCAGTCGAACAGAGCACATCAAGATTATTATCGTTAATAAACTCACTCGGTCACAGTTCTTTGTTGGTTAAAGATAGACAGTCGAATAGTGCAATTTTGAGAACTCGGTGAAAGGGCTGGATTATCAATGTTAAGGAGTGTCGTGATTTCCACTAATTGGTGATGACATCCAACTCACGTTGGAAACCCAGATGCACAGCAGAAACGGATCGTGGTGCCACTGATGAACGTGCTTTCAATGTTCTTCTGTGCAACATCAAAACTAGCTTCAGAAGCGATTAAGGCCGAGCTACTGAACAGAGTGACGAGGAAAAGCCCTTTGTCAGACAGCACTATTGAGTGGCTAATGAATTGCAGAGTGACTGTTTATTATAAGTTGTTTACAGTTAAGTGCCATTGAAAAGCAGTGCCAAATCAGTTGATGTAAGACCTGTGAAACATTAGCATTGTGATTATTCTCCACAGTGCTTCCCAGAGCCCCAGGCTTGGGTTATGGGCAGCTCCTATAACTCAACTCCCATGAGTCTCACCGAAGCCATCAGAGACTTTTTATAATATGCTTCCCTGGCCGTGAAATGCATATTGCTGATAGCTCTTCTAGTGCACCGACTGCTATACTGGGATACCAACTGCCTCAGTTCGCAAGCAATTTACATGCATACCAAAAGCAATAAAGCATGAAAATGTCCCCGCATTATCCAGGTATATTATACTATAATTGTATTAGCCCACTTAGGGCGCTCTAAACATCAGCCCATAATTTATTTTCTCATGCTGATGAGGGAGAGAGAGAGCCACCGTCAAGCGAGCACAAAAAAAAAAAAAAAAAACCACGTTGAGCGGATTTCCACCCGGGGCCCCGCTATCAGCTGCGGAAGCGAAACAGCCGGGGCAGGAGATGGCAATCGTGGGGGGAAAGTAAAAAAAAATCTAAATAAAAACCGCACTGGCGGTGTGGCTGGAATCCAGGCTGTGATGTGGCTCCCACAGATAACCTGAAGAGATGGGCAGACAATCTGGGGGGGAAAGCAGGGGCGAGCGGCGAACGCTGTCGGATTAAAAAAATTGGGATAGGACATGTGGAACACGGAGGGGTTATAAAACATTCTACTTGAGTGACATGTGGAGAGAATCACAGTGAGATTAGACCTACACAGCAAAATGAAGGTAAATCCAGACTATTATAGAAAGCGGATTATAAAGTATATCCATATTACATTATCTGCTACCGTTTTCTTGTGAGAAAATTGTTCTCAGGCCCATCCCTCTCCCCTCTTTGCCTGATAGCTACATGGTAATACAGTTTAAAGACCCAGAAAAGCCACAAAGGCTAATGTCTGCTCTGAATGGTGGATTAAACAGCAGTGTCGGGTTTGTACGGAGACAACAAACAGCTTCAGATTATACTGTTTTGCATCCCCTATGGATCTAACATTGAAAGAGGTATCAGAGAATGTCATGGTATGATGTATGGTGTCTTAAGGTCCCTAGCAGCATTTTAAAAAAACTTTCCAGAACTTGCTAGATCTTTCTATTTGTGTGTCTTTGTGCAATCCAGCTCCAGTCATTATACTTTCAGTCTCTAAAGAAACCATTAGGGCCACTGGGTAAAATAATGAACACATCCTATCAAAATTGCCACTTTCTTCTAACCTCTGTGGTCATAATACTTCATTGTTTGCGGTTGCTGAAAAAGATCAGAGCAAGTTTTCTATTTCAACCTGTGATGCAAATCCTAAATCAAAGCAACCAGACGAGTGACACTGGTCTCTTTTGTTCTCTCTCTCTCTCTTTCCGGTAAGAGGTGCTGTTGCAGTGTTTACTCAGGTGAGAGTGGCGATTGTATTAATCTTATCCTTCCCGTAGTACTGAACACCGCATGCTGGTTGTCAGAGCAATAACGTATTGCATCTGTAGCACGCCGCCGTGCTTGGTTCAGGAATAACCGAGAAAACACACTTCCGGGTTCTCCGGCTTCTTGCCGGCT
>JAOYSI010004577.1:0-37514 GCA_025775065.1 Hiodon alosoides
CTGAGCTCATTTGTTTTGGTTTCTTTGTATGTATGGATTACTTGGGTTGTTACCAACATCTGGTGAAAATTGCATGTAAATAGCACCTTTGGAAATATATTTACTGAGAAAAATGGTGAAGTGTTTAATACTTATTTCACCCGCTGTATATACTGACTGCAATTGTATGTAAATAAACATAATAAAATAACTTGGGTCAAACACTAATAGTTCTGCATTTTCTATTACATTATTCACTTTAAACTCTTGGTACAAATGGAATTGGAAGTGCACTATTAATGTTTGCTGGGGAATCCCCGTTTGCAGAATTGAATTACATTGAGTTATTTGAATGGTATAGTTGTTCCTTCATAAATAACAAATTTGACTTCACACCTTTCAATAAATTAAAGTTTTTAACTATAAAAGGTTCTTGCCACCCAAAACAGTGAAAGTAGCAAAACTCAGCCAATTGCTGGCCAAGTTACGTAATCTTTGATAACGTTTTTGGGAGCCAAAAATATTTAGCATACCTTAAGAAGTCTGTGGTCAAAATTGAGCTATTTGGGATTCTAATATAAAAAACAGCTGACGCACCCTTCTCATCTGTCAGTTCTTACAGTTATCACTAAGCAGGGTCACTGTCCAGGTCTAAGCATTTGTATTGTAATCCAGTTAAATATTCAATCTTATTTTCACACTTAATGGGGGGATCTAAAGAAGAATGCTGTGGATGCATAGTACCTTATTCGCAGGAGTAAAGTTCCTCTTGTGCAAAAACATGTTTAACATTCAACAAAAGCTGTAAGTGTTACTTGACTTTCATTTTTTAAATATTTTTGTAGCTGGCACAAGCTCAGAGGTATTGCGCCGTCCTTTTCCCTATTTATGGTGATTTGTTTTAAAGTATTCATATTCATTCTGAATTAAGGTTTATTGTATTTTGGGATCTAAAACACCTATGAACGGTTTTTATTTTGGTAGAGTAGTAAAAAAAAAACACTTTAAAAAGTAAAAAGCTGGGATATGTGGGGAAGACTGCATTTTACGAATGCAGTTTTGCCTATATTAGCAGTCATTGCGATTTTAATTAACCACACTTTTAGTTGCTTACCAACGAGAGCGTCGTGGTACTTGTTATATATTTAATAAATAACCTATGACAGCTTCTTTGAACCTATTCTCCCATGTGCTCTGGCAGAGTTCTCCCGAGGTTGATTGTTGTGCCTGCACACCCGTTTCCAGAGAGCTTCCCGTTTATTTATCCGTTTCGATCGAACCACTCTGAGATCCGTTACTCTCTCCTGACTGTTAGATCCTTGCTGAGGCAGAAGTGATTGAAGTGGAAAGCTGCTCTGGATTTTAAAATGTGAGCAGGGCGTTTTGTTTCCCGTTGAAGCAAAATAATAAGGGAGAAACATTTCGTGATGAAGCGGCGAGTCGATTAATCTGACTATTTATTAACTCGTCGGGGATTAAGTAATTTTATTTGAAAGGACGTAGCGCTGGATTATAATTTTTGTAGTATCAACTTTTTTAACTTAGTAGTTAGAATGACTGGAATATCCGCAGCCCATTGTGAGCGCGCCGTTGATACTGACCGGGTAGTCGACTAGTTCCGAATCAGACGCACTGAACTGAATGTGGGATTTAAACCCGGGAAGTCAGGACCCGGATACCTAGCTAGGTACCGTCTCTGAAATATTTTACCTTATCCTAGCTGCATTTTAGATGGAATGATAATGGAGATGATTCAGTGGCATTACTTATGTTGGTAAAGTGAAAATACAATTAATGAGGGGACAAATAGAAGTGACAAGATATATAGATAATACTTCTACTACATTGGCAACTTTTAGATAAATAAATAAGGGAATTCCAGTGTTAACACTGCTCTAGAGGTTTTCTTAGTGTCATCAACCGTGTTTTTTTTATTTATTTATTGTGGTGTTCGTCATCTTTGCAGCATCTCGGTAGCTTGCTTACTATTGCTACAACTAATACGGGTAGTGCAGTCTGATCCTTTTCGACGGGGAAACTAGCTAGGTGGCTAATCCAATTAAATTGTATTAAGACTGGGGTCTTAGCCTGCTAGCTAATTTAATCAAAATAACAGGATGGGCAATGATCTATACTGACAAACGACACGAGACAACAACATCCTGAGCATGAAGTAACTGAAAGGGAAAAGAAAAGGACCGGGCAGTTATTTATTTATACGGATATCTATCTATATATCTATCCAGTGTCTACTTAGTTGACGAAAGGCCGGTTGTTGCTGGACTTATAACATACAACCTCCACGCCTCCACTCATTACAAAGCCATGGACTTTCTAAGGATGGAGTCACTATCAGTACCAGACATGTATCATGCAGGTGTGTCCAGTATGGAAACGGACTCGACTGCAGAAGACGTGGACATACTTCACGGTGGACCCATGTCCTTGGATCCAATTGTGGATCGGATCCTTCTGGATTCTGTATGTCAGCAACAAGGATGGGTGCGAGTATATGGTAAGACATATGTGATCTCCACACTTGCATACATTCACAATTGAGTACTGGTTTTTCATACGATAAACCGAGTTGGCTTTCCCTTAATATATAATACGTGGATTAAAAAAGAAAAACAAACAAACAATCGATTGTATATTTTTTGTTACATTACATTTTTGTCAAAATGTAATTGCAATGAAAATCATGGGACGTGTTCTAAATTCAAGTGTATCAGTGGTATTCTCACCCTAGAATGTGCAACGGCTTGGCCACCCTATTGAAAGCAATTAGAATGCACGACGTTTCTCAGTTAGGATCGAAGCCCGGTAGTTGGCACACTACCACAATTTGACAGTGTGTGCTCGAATTTTCTTTAGTTCTCATACTTGTTAATTATAAATAAATAAATAAATAAATTTAAAAAACGGTTGCCTTTAATAAAAATCATCGCGCGCGTAATACAAAATTTAACCTGCTTGTCGTCAGTTACCGTAACTGGCTTGGCAGCATGACCCCCAGTCCTCACCACCCAAAATAAATTATTTGTCGTTGCAAATAGAATTTTGTCAAGATTAGTTTTATATTATGTTTTGTTAGCTGTTAATGTTGTCGACGATATGGTTGAAGAAGGATCTAATGGAAACTCATTAGATGGCATACTGCTTTGCTACATAGATGGTAGTAATCCACAGATTTGTGAAATGGTCAAGTGGATTTAACACTTGTTTCGTGTAAAGATTTTTGGAAAAATCACTCCGTTGCCTTCACCTTGTACATTAATTATTTCCCATAATCCTTTCCCCAGAGGAAAACCCATAAATAAGTAGAGTTTTTTAAAATATTTTTAACAAGAAATCTAAAAGAAAAAGTCGTATGCTGAGGGACTGAGGCTGTGAGCCGATTAGTGGGTCTAACTTCAAATCAGAGAGCAACTGATTATAATAATCATGTAATAGTTGTTTTTTTTCTTGCACATGGCACTGTTTTATATATATATATATATATATATATATATATATATAACAAATATTAACAAATATTTAGTGTAAATGTCATCGACAGTGTTGGATATTTGTCATTTAGTAAGCGTCATTTTATTCTATTTTGTATAATTACAAAAGATACAAATTCTGTTGTTTCAACACACCTAACCGCTCCTTAAAAATTCACTTCCTTTTCTCAAAGACAGAAACGGCTCACAAACGACTGCATTTACAATTCTTCTTTTCATGATCAGACAATACGTATGAGAACGTACACCTTTTTTTTTTTTTTTTAATCCCACGAACTTCATTAACATCTGTGAGAAGTTTCCTGACTTTATTTGGAGTGCAGTCCTTTAGGAAGTCTTTTTCATGCCTTCACGTGATTGTGATTAGTTCTCAATCTCAGGGTTGTAGTGGTATCTTAGCTGTGGCTGAACAAAATTGATCACATGAGACAACCCCCCACCCATCCCTGCCACACCTATGGTTAGATCTAGTTTACAGAGCTAGACGTCCGTAGGTTTCGCACCACCTGTCTGTAAGAGCCCAGTGTTTATCTTTCGGCCAAATAAATTAAAATACTCTTTTTTTGGGGGAGTATTTTGCTCTGTTGCTTTTGCCGTATTTGCTGCAGAACTTCAGCCATTCAAAGCTTTGTGTCACATCGTGACTTGGAAACACCTTGCGCTCCCCATTGGATCTCCATTAATGCCTGGCTTTTGTTCCTCGAAAAATTCTGCAAGGAACCTGCTATCCCTATCTCGTGGTTTAAACCCTCAACGGTTTATTTTCTGAGTGAACTGTTTTTAAAAAAAATATAATCCAGTCACGTGGAAGTAAGTTTTTCAGTTCAACAACAGTAGGGCTACTGTTCGCTGAGGCAGTGGGTCCATACTGCTCCTGTCTGGCTGGGACCGTTGCTCTTTTGAGGTGTAGCAAATATGCTCTTCCTTTCTTAAAAAAATAAAATAAAATATTTTTTTGGGGGGGGGCATGTATCGTGTGTCATTTTAAAATCTTTAGTCCTGTTATTTAATCAGGGTACTTCGTCACAAGGGAAACAAGCCCGGGGGGGGGGACGGTAATTGAAGGCCTGAAGAGGGACAGGTAAGGGGGGAAATGTTGTCTTGGGATGAGCTTCATACCAGATGTAGGGCAGGAATATGTTGAGTGGGAGGTTGTCAGCTGTCTCCTTTGCTTTAATCCAGGTGCTCTGTTCTCCACTGCTGCAGTGTGGCACAGCACAACTCGTGTTTATCGTATGACACAACATAGTTCAGCAAGAAAAGGGCCGTCTAAGTTGGGTGTATGCAGAGGATGAGCTTCGAGAGCTTACCTGCGTAGTCCACATGCCTACAATTTCACAGTCTGCTAGCACGGGATCAACCTCAGCTACACACAAAATGTGTCCAATTTTCAATGGATGCACACGTGTAGATCAAAGCCAGGGATCAGATTATGCCCATCTGTTCTATCTCTGGCACACTTTCATTAAAACAAACAAAAAAAAGAACAATGGGCCAATTTACAAATGATAATCTTTAAATTCATTCATTTTATTCGCAAAAACCCTGTCCTACATTAAGTCGGTCTGACGGCATTAGTAAATTGACCCCTGTGGAAGAAGCTTAATTCCACTATACTTATAATGAAAGCAAAAGTTAGCTCATAATAATTGAATCCCCAGCATGGTGGCCTGAGTGGAGACACTGAAAGAACCTGAGAAGTTCAACAACTGCTTACTCAATAAAAGTGTCTTCTACCGTACTCTTAGAAAACTATTTTCGTCTAACATGTTAGCCCAGCTGTCCCATTTGATGGCATGCTGGGTAAAATAAGTTTATATCAATGTCTGCTGTATGAATGTGTGAGTGATACTTCTGGGAACTATTCCTTACACTTACTTTAATGGGGCTTATGCTGATTTTTCCTCCAATGAAGAAAAACATAAATACCATAACAGGCTGCTGAGAACCAGACCTAGTCGCCCAATTCCCTTCACCAAGGACTTGTTAAGTTTTAACTTTGCATGCCGATACATGTCAGATTTAATTAAGCGCATGTTGATGCCTGCATTTCCTATAGAAATTGTTGTTATTTCAACGTACGGCTTAAATTTATAAATGTGGATTAAGATAATGTTGAAAAACGGGTCTCTCTTTGTCGTTCTTAAAGAAGAAAATTAGAGAAGCAACTTTCTGTCAGGCTCTGGTTTTAAGTCCAATTGTAAATGAGGGCCCTGCATAGGGTGAGGTTTTTATGTCTTGTCCTGCTATATAACAATGTATATTTAAAAGCTATATAAAATAATTATTTTTACCATAATGGCACTCAATAGTGGGGGTGTGGTGTTATCTTACCCCCTTCCACTTCTTGACAGATTATTGTTAAAGGCTGTTGTCTCTCACTTTTTACCTCCCCCTGCTTCTTGGTTAGATTATTGTTAAAGGCTGCTGTCTCTCCGTTTTTGCCTCCCCCTGCTTCATGGTCAGATCATTGTAAAAGGCTGTTGTGTCACTGTGAATTGGGCAAAGAAGGTCCTCTGGGAGTGGGGGGATGGGCGGGGATGCTGTCAGCTGCCCTTTATAGAGCATGGGAAACCGAGCGATTGGGAGGCCCGGTCATGACGTGCAGTCTGTTAAAAGAAGCCCTTTGCTTGTCGTCTCGTCTCCACCATTCCTGGCGGTCGCGTGGCTCAGCACCACGCGCATGACTTCACATCGCCGGGACAAATTTCTGTTAATGTAACATTAGCTCAAGCTGTGAAGGCTGTAGTTATGTATTTCATTATCCCCCCCCCCCCCTAGAAAAAGGATACGGTAAATGAACTCATGGAAGAGGGAACTACTATCATAGTCCATTCTACATATGTGGGGGTTGGGAGTTTTGACCTGCAGTTTTTCGACTCATCGTAATGCTGGGTTGTATTATGTCATTAGATTTCTTAAAAAGTATGTGTAATGATGAATTTTGTTCTCAAGACATGGTTTAGTGTATTTCTCCCTGAAGAGTTGCTGTTCTTGGATGGGGGTGGGTTTAGCAGGGGCCTTGCGATAGCTGCAGTGAATTTAGGGGATTGTGCCTTGGATCTCAGCCCTCTCGGCCAACTCGCGAGGGAGGATGTCTGCACCCCTCCTGCCCCCAGGCACTGACTCAGTGAGGCTATGATGTCAGCTGACTTTCTGTGAATGACCTCAGTAGCCAGGATTCTGGAGCGGCAGGCAGCAGTTTTCGTCACTGCATTCCATCGTCCCAAAGATCTCAATAAGGATGTCCAGCGAGTCCCAGCCTCTTTGGGGGGGGGGTCGCTGCAATTTCAGCTCTATGGGGGGAAAGGCTGTGTGCTGTTCCTTACAAAAAGTGCACAGGCCCTTATAGGGAGGGAGCCCGAGTGGGTTCAGTGTGTGTTTGAGGGTGGGGGTGGGGGTGTCTGTGCCTAGGCATGTCATCACCCACCAAGTGAACTTTAATTTTATTGGATACAGTTAAAGTCACCTTGCAAGAGCTGAGATCCATAGTGATTTAAAGATGGTTCAAAAAGTGGATTTTGGTCATTTTAGGATCTTGTTCTGAGCATTGACATTTCCTGGATCCATTATAGTAGAACCATGTATGATTAGCAATGGGGGTTAAGTTGGGCAGCTTGACTATATTTCCTCTGTTCGCTTAAAAAAAATATATATTTGAAAAGTCTGCTTTTCAGAAAACATGAAGTATATATGTTTTTTGTTTTTGTTTTTAGCAGTGTTATTTTGCTTATATTTGATGAGGTTCTTCTGTTAACCTATGTCATGTTTTAGGGTAAACTTGGTCGGTAGAGTTAGGTCTGACAATACCAACATGCCATTGCTTCTGTTTTGGATTATTTATCTGAGTGCTATATAAGCTATATCTGTCTCTTCCACTGTAGAAAATGAAAGCATATTTTGGATTGTACCAGTATTGCAGCGTTCTCCCTTCAATTAATATGTTTCAGTTTAGGTGTTGCATTTAGTCAGCTAGCAAAGTAAATGGTCAGCAGCTAACAAAGAAGTTAGCATGTGACCAGCCAGCAAGCTGCAGTATTGCAGCTCAGTAAACGTATTTTAGCTGAGCCAGGTTTACGGTGGATGATCTCAGTACTCTTAATTTGTACAGCAGAGAGTTAGCTTGCTAAATTGCTATTGAGCTAGTTAAAGCCGGTAACGACAGTGTTTACCATAGCAAAATATCACCCGATATTACTGGTAAATTGAGGGATCGGTCGGGTACTACTTGAAACTACCGTATATCAAGCCACCTAGGAATGTTTGCAGTAAGTCTATACAGGCTATGAAAATAGTCGTAAACAAATCAAAAGACTTGCCATTTGTGTGTATTTAATTTGTTTTATTTATCTAATGGTTGTTTATCTTTTTGGTATTTTATGAAATGCTGATATATAGATTTAGTTGCTTCAACCCCCTTACATCTACCCAGCTCCCTTGCTCCTGCTGTCTGACCTCCACGCCCACACATTTTCATGGGGGAAAACGCTGGAATTGTAACCCACTTGATAGTTCAATCAATTTTGTTTATTTGTATTAAGTGAGTGCTTTTAATATTTATTAATCTATTTCATATAAAATTTTCATATACAGCTTTACAGATTTTTGAAATTTAAACCCAGGGATATGCCGTGGTCGGCTATACTGTGTCTGTCTTTTGTAAAGAACGCCTGCTTTAGTGCTCTCTGAAACAAAATATCAATCCCGGGTAAAATTTTCCAAAGGCTTACCTTCTTTTTCGAGAAGGTTTAGAGGTGATTATGAGTTAAGGAGTTGTGTTTCCGTTCTCTGGTACGGGAAGGCATTTGAATTCACAGAGAGGAGAGACAATGGCCCGTGTGTCCCTCAGTGCCTCGGTGAGATACAGCTGGTGGCACACAAAGCGGCCTTCATCGCCCGGCCAATAGCAGACGGTTGCCATGCAGTCACGGGAAACCAGGCGGCACGGGGAACCTGAGGTCCGATACAACATACGCTCTGCTGAGTCAGTAGTGTGTCCTCTGAAGCCCCCCATCAGAAAAAAACAAAAGTTTACTAATGTATGAATGGTGTACAACAATAACTTTGAGGGGTTTAAAATTGTTTACTTGCAGGAGGAAGCATACCATTTTTGGTCTAATTAAATTTCCCGTTGCTGAACACCATGTGTAACACATCCAGCTGAGTGTCGAGGGCATGCAGAGGGCATGTGGAAGTCATTATAGAGCAGTTGTTGGAGATGGGATGCTGGAATCAGTAAATATATAACGATGTTGACTTTCTGTAGATGCTGGGCATAAATGTAATGCTTAAGAAATGCTACAGTTGTATATACTAACCACATTTAATTTAGTGTGATATTTTTAACCAAACGGTAGTGCAAATTTCAGTTCCTTTTTTACATTCGTTTTCTGGCCCACCAAGCTTCGGAAACAGCACTAATATGACCAGTTTCAGCACATTTCTTGGTGATGTTATGCATTCATTTCGTATATATATTTTTTTTAATTGAGCCTCGTCCTACCTGGTGTTTGTTAGTAGCAGTGTGTGGGTAGGCTGTGCACAAAGTGAACCAAGACCTCCTGGGAAGCAATAGCCAATGGTTGTTTTCATGGTGGAGACAGTCAGTCGGCTATGATCATTCAAGCTGCTCAGCTGCAGTTTCCTTTTCAATTTCTGCTGTAGTCAAGGGCAAAGTAGTGCACCTTGTTTGCATTATTTGCTTTACACATTTTAGAGAATAACAAAATTTGACTGCTAATTCCACCTTTTAGGGCATTTTGCAGGGCAGATTAAAATCATAATTGTTCTTTCAAGTTGTCAGCCATGAAGGCTGTTTCATTCCATCGTCCTGGTAGTTCTTTACTTGTGATTTGCGATGTTGCGGGGAGTAGGGGTTGGTGAACAATGGTGATCGCAGGCCTTTGGATGCGTGCACTCAAAGCACAATGGTGGCAGATCTGTTTATGGGCGAGTTTGGCGATACAATGCCAATTGAATGGGGATTGTGGGTAAGCTCATTTACGGCTGGCTTGAGGCGGGGGAGACGGGAAGTCTCTTTAAGTGGTTTATCTGGGTTTGCGACCCCTGCCGCGAGTGTGAAAGTAGCCCACGCTGCCGGGATCACTGGTCTTATCCCAGCGCTTCCCGAGCCGATCAGGGTTTACCAAGCAGTGTAAACGCAACTGCTAATACAGGGAACAATGACTATGCCTGTCCCTGCCCTGCGTAATATAAAGGCCGACCATTTAATGACCAGAATGCCAAGTCTCTTGACTGTATTTTTCCAGGACCTTTAGGCCAAAGGGTGTAACTTTGAGGTAATGGTTTACCAATGTAGAGAGGAAAAATTATTAAACAGTAATTTTTTTATGTAAAAGAAGAAAAAGATGCATGATATGTTACATAGCAATATGAAACAATGAATGCGCTTGGTCTTCAGCCTGCTGTGATAATTAATACTAAGCGATTCAAACCCAACTGCTACAAGTCGGTTTCCTACAGGGCCTGCACAAAGGAGGTTTAGCATCACTAAGGAACGATCTTCCCATTCTCATTTGCACATTGTACACGGATTGAATAAGTTGTCTCATCTGGACAATATTGGAAGGAATGATTCACCAAGATTTTCTTCCTTGGAGTTTCCTCTAATTGTATGGGAAGTGACGAGTGACAATTATAATTATATTTTAAAAGCAGACCATTCTGGCCTATAAGACCTTGTGGTTTTTAGTCAAAAAAGGGTTTTTTTGGGGGGGGCGGCATCTTTGAACTAGGCACTACTCAGAAATCAAAAATATGGTTAGTGTTTAAACAGGCAAATCCAGTCTCCCAGTTAAAGTAAAAATCCTGGACATTTTATGTAATTAGTTAAACTGTTTCTATGGCATTTAACCTTCTACAGTGCATCTTGCATGACTTGTTTAGTGTGTCTGTGATCCACTATGTAATGGAATTGTTCAGGTAGCTTGCTTGGTGTGCTGGGTCAGTAACAGGATGTGAATCCACATCCTTTGTAGGATCCGTTATATAAACCATTGTCTCAAACCACTGCCCTTTTAAGTATCCATCAAACGTCACCCCAAAAATGCAGAGATTTCATGCTTTGTGTCTTCATTGGTAAGTGTATTTGTTGTTATTTATGGGGTTGGAAGGAAAAGAATAGCATTGAAATTAGTACTACATGAAAATGAATATCATCGATTTGATATAAACTCAGTCAATAAACGACAAATAAATATGATTATTTAATTTTAAAAGGCTTTAAAAAGGCATCACATAAACGTATAGGGGGCTGCTTGTAGTAACTCTTTCAACAGAGATCCAAAAACCTCCAGGCAGTAAACTTGATTTCCTGCCCATCCCCACTAAAGATGTGCAATCATTTGTTGACTGGGATCAGATTCAGTTACATAAAAGAGGGTACCTTCAGGTTATTGAGGAGCAAATCGGGTCGCCTTGTTTTGTGTGTTCAGCTTCCAGAAGTAGGTGAAGCAATCAGCAGTTCCTGTCAAGCAGTCGTTTTTGAATGGGGCTGGTAGGAGTTATTGAGTTACTTAAACTGCTGGTTGACATTATTAAAGTGAATTTAAATCCACCCTCTACTGCGAGGTATCCTGTTTGATGTTTGTGCAGACTGTGTTTCAGCATCCAGAGGTTTGTGCAAGTCTTTGCCTGTGGTCCGGGTGGTGGGGACAGATGGGGGCTACTCAAGGTTTGCTAACGCAATGACAACACTCTGTGAACCAGGGGAAAGCACATCGAGTGGTAATTGGCATGTGGCTGAGACCCCATTCTTGCATTGGAAACCACCTGTCCACTGAATTATTGCTGGGTATTTATGGTCAATCCATGTGAGTGGCCCTGGCATCCAGTCTAACTGGCTGGGAGTCACGCTTGGGGTGACTGGTGTCTTGTAATTGGTAAACAAAACCAGCACCACACATTGTATATTGTATTGTATTTGTACTGTATGATAGTGTAAACAAATTTTTATGGAACATTGTGTATTCTTTACAACGTTGTGTATTCTTCTTTATTTACCACCTTTCGCTCATTGTTATTCATCTAAACTGACTTGAACCCAGCACTAGCTAGACAACCTTGCTAAGTTTGTTTATCTTTAATGGTCCCTTCAGAATGTTTGGTCTAGTTACTTTTACCGTATTTGTCTGCAGTTATTGTCTAATCACACCCCTATCAGAGGGACTTCTGTGTTTTGCTGCCTTCCGAGTGCAACATGCTTTGCGGTCTGTTCGTTTAGCTGATTTTTGTACTGTAAAACAAGCTAACACGGAGGCCTGCAGGCACTGGCCCTGAAAGGCAGATAAAATCCTGGATTATGAACCGATGCTGTAATGCTTATTCATTTAGTTTCTTTCCCCCTCTAAAAACCTTCTTAAGCTCTGTTGGCTGGCAGCCGGAGTGACAGTGGAATATAGCGGACGGCATTGACGACGCCAGACAGAAGGGATGCAGAATAAAGGGCATTAGGTTATAAACAATTTACAACACTTTTGAAAAGGGCAGAGGATCCCCGAGGAAGGCCTGATTGTTGGTTTGGGTTCACCGTAACAGCCTTTGGTTGCATTCTATACCACGAGTTCAGTGCAACATTTTGTGTTTTAAATAGCTGTCATGGGACTTGTTTAGCAATCGTGCCGCACATATACGTTGCCTAGGCGTAACAGCATGGGACTCTCAGCTGGTGCACCCAAGATTCCTGAAGCTGTTTTCACAAGGACATTGTCTCTGATTGTCACTGGTCATGTGAAAATGAGAAAGACTTCCCTCGTGGCTGGATGGATTTTTCTCATCAACAGGGAAGCGGCGCACAGGAATCACATGTGCTGAATTTGGCATTGAAGTTCGGTTTGGTCTGCTTCACAGCTTTGCGAGAGGCGTTCTTGTTGCCAAGCAGATGGCTGCTTGAGGTTGTGAATGCAAACATGACAACCAGACATACAGAAGATCTACATGTAAAAAAGGTTTGAAATAAAACAATCATTTAAAAATGGCTTTTAAATGCTTTTAAATTATTTTAAATGCTTTTAAAATGGGTGCATGAATGTTGGGCCCCTGCCAAAGCTGAGAGTAACATGCCTTCCTCATTTTAAGGGGAATTCACCTGGACATGCTAATATGACTTACAAGCAGAAGCCATCAGGGCAGTGCAGGGTTCAAATCGGCACCGCCCGAACAAAATGTTTCATGCTGGTGACATCTCAATGTCTGTGTTTCCTTCCAAGTCAGCCCGGCGGGTTCGGGTTTCTGGCAGACTCGTTTTAGGCGCATTGCCTCTGCGCGGCGGTATGAAAATATCACTGCCTGGGTCTGAAATGTGAGGGACGCCGGGCGCAGCTAGCGGCAGGACTAGGCTGGGAGGGGGATCCTAACCCGGGGTCTGTGGTGTACCGAGAATCTGTCCCTCTCTTACAGGAGCACAGCTGTAACGGCCATCGTTTTCCTTTGTGCTCCGTCAGCCCCGTGAGTGCTCTGGGAAATTGGGAAATCTTGGTGTGACTGTGGAGGTGGATGCAAGCTTGCAGGGAGAATCCTCCGGAAACATTTTTATTTATTTTTTTAATCCGCATGGTTTGAGCCAGACTGCCAGAAGAATTGGCTGATTCAGTGCATTGAATTATTAATGGGAAATGATGGGTTATTTCACCATTTGACTTCCTGATTTTAGACTGCCTGGTTGGGGAAGAAATCTAACTAATCTCAGTTCTGACGTACGTATGACGTGTTTGCTACAGGATTACATTGGGGGTAGTTTCTCCTATTAGGTGTCAATAGTTTGGAACTTTCTGAAAACTGGGCTAAAGTTTAAAATGTTAAAAATGTAACAGTGAACTTGAAGTTTTGTTATGCAGGCTTGACAGTAACTTTTGGTTCTTCAGAAATAAATACTGTTTGCAGTGGGATCGTTTTTGCTGTCTAGTGTGTCAGTTCAAACAAAAGATGCATATGATATATATTATTATTGTGTCAGATGTTAAGGCCGTATCATAAAAAGTTAAGCTACCTATTTAATGTTAGTTTCCATTCATTTATATATACTTCTCTTCCTTTCCTGTGACGTGATGTTAATTGTGCAAGTGTGAGCTGTAACAGGAGGATGACTTCCCTCCCGGGCATCTGTTTGATACATTTTACCACAAGCCCATTCTCTCCATCGCTCCATCACTGAGGCGGATCTTTCTCTTCCCCTCTCTCCCCTCACATCTCCTGACCCCCAGCCATCCTTTGTCCAGCCCTCCCCCACTTAGCAGCCGTTGCGCGGAAGGCTTGGGCCCACGGGCAGCGCCAGGCCCGGCGCTGGGCTCCGTCTGTCCGCACTCAATTAGCTGGGCAAGAAGCAGTGAGTGGAAAAGCGAGCGGCTTCCTGCCACTCACGGCCGGCCTCGTCTCTTCAGCCCAGAGGAGCGGCACGCGCGAAAGCTCCCAGGGTTCCTTCAGCACATTTCCGCCTTTGTAAGGTGCAGTGAATGGCTGTCTTGTCTCAAGGCCATGAGTCAAACTGCAGATCTTCCTTTGAAGTTTGTGTGTATTTTACCAGGTGCAGCCATGTTATTGTTTTATTGGGCTCACAGTGTCCTTGTGTACGCTTGTGTTGTAATCGTGCAGTGATAACGATATCACTGGAAATCCTCACAACTGAATGCTATAAAAATAAACCTGTTCTCATTGCTCCAATTAATTAATTGATTAATTAAGGTACCTAATATTTGCCAGCCGAGTTCTATGGAGTGGAGCCCCCACTCTGCTCCTACGCACACCCATTGGCAATAAAAAAAACAAAAAAAACTTAAATCAATCAAATTTTAAAAAGACCAAAAAAAGAAAAAAAAATTGGATGGTCGTATAAAACCTCAACACCCAAGACATTTCCTTAATTCCTTCATTGTATGAAGTTCTAAAGCATTTGCTCTTCTGCCACGTTAACATATATTTAATTAGCCTAATGAAGAAACCAGCGTAAGCGACTTTCCGACTGCCGCTCCTTGTCTAACTCGCCCTGTCGGTTACTAAAGTTTTCTGACATCAGCTGCTAACCTGCTACTTTAGTTACAACATGGTATTTAGCAAGCTGTTGTCTGTGGCATATATTCAAAACCGTAATTACAAACAACGTGTGCTTTATAGATATGTCTGACTAAAGCCAGAGATATCTAGCTGAAGAGATATAGAGAAGAAATGTACCACATGGCTCACATGAGTATGGCTAACAAACCAACACCCTTGTTTAACACCCCATCGTACATGTAATTAGCATTGACAATGGAATTCCACAGAGTTGTAAGCCTATGACCAGTATCTCACCCTGGTGTAAAAAGTTTTGGTTGTGTAACTGAGATGAGGGTTGCTATTCCTGAAACTGTAATTTCCCCAATGTACTTCCTAGCACTTGTGCTTCGGGTCATCCTAACTCTGTGAGGATTAACCAGCAACCACTGGGAATCATTTTAGAACAATGGGTACAGATTATGTCACGCCTGTCCAGTGCTGGTCTCGGAGGGTTGGACTGCTGTGAAACGAAGCTGCCGTCTCGGAATGCTACTTTCTGCCGGCCTGGTGAGGTCAGGTAGCAGCGACCCTCCACCCTTTCCTCCAGCCGGGGTCAACTGATTGGCTCAAGTACAACGACCAGGATTCCAGGCGTTACCTGAAAACACAGGAAGTCCCCTTCCTGTTCGAGACCCAGTGCCCCGATCCGTCTAGGATACATGTGTTTTTCCCCTGTTGTCCTCAAACCCAGTGACTCCTCAGACATCAGGAATGAGAGGGGCGACATCCTGGAGCACGTTCTGTACCTGTGTGTATTTGCATGAGGTTATTGAGGTCACCTGATGCACGTTATCGTCAAATGTCACGATCACGTTATTGCGACGTTTCGGATTGATTAGTTGTTCTGTTGCCGCACTGAGCTATTACTTGTTCACTAATTGACCCGTCTAATCTTCTACTGTTATCGGAACTGTGTTGCCCACAATTCACAATAATGAATTAATTGTGTGTTCTGTTTCTTTGTCGCTGCATTGATTATAGCTGCGGCAGGGACGATGGAGAGGAAGGGAACGAAAGAGGGGATTTTAGATGGGGGGATGGGTGGAGGATTTTCCTTCTCACCATTTACCATTTCCCTTCTTTTCTACCTCTCCGAGAGGCCCGTGGTAGCGAGCTCGGTAACCTAGCAACCCCTTTTTATTTTTTTATTTATTATAAATCATCAAATCTCCTTGAAAAAACAATTTGTTATCCATCACACCCTCGGCTGTTTTCAGAGGCTAAAAATAAAATGAGACACCCTTTGAATTATTTTTAATTGGGTTTCAATTAGTCTAATCTTAGTTGTAGATGATGAACATTTTAATAAATTAATAATCAATAAAATTTAGTAAGTATTTAGAAACATTTCTACTCACACATATCACACATGTATTGCATGACGTTGTATAGGTCTCTATGGTGAGGTGAAAGCATATTTTGGTTTCTGTATTGGCTGGACTAATTTCCAAAAGTAGGAAATCTTGGTCAAACAAAATTTTCTGCTTGGGTGCTTTGAAAGAAGCAATGCTTTCAGTATGAAAGAATGTAGCAGGTGTGTTTGCATGGCTGGGTTCTGGCTTTGATTACATTGAGCAGGTTCTTGGTTCACTTCTTTTGTGGGCAATCCACCTGTTCTGACATATGTTGTAGGTTTAGCCCCTTGCTGAGATGCAGCAAATCTATAGGCCTGTATGCTTGGACACAATGGGGGAGTGGTATAGCTTTTAGCCCCTGCCAACGATAATTGCTAACACAAATTCTCATGTGCAACATTATAATATACCTGCAGTATGATGAATTTCGACTTTGTCGTCATCTGTAGTGTGGAGTTTCATGATGTATCACAGTTGACCACCATCGGGTGACGTCTGTGAATTGTTAAAAGCTAACAATTAGTTTAGAATCCAATGCACCTGGCATGTTAATTTGTTGACTGAGCTGAAAAACAGCTAGGTCACACAAATAGGATATACTTGTAAGCATGTAAAATATAATTTTATTGTATTACACTACGGAAGGTGACCAAACTAGTCACTAGTCATAAGGGGTAATGACTGAAGTGACTGTTCAGATAGTAAGTCATTTACACCTTTGAATTTATTTATACAATTAATTGTGCCATAACAACATTATCAGCTATATTATATGTTAATAATAAAACCTTATATAAAAATGAGATGACGGGACTCTGATCTATGGGAGTTACTGTCCTTGTGTTTTCACGTACTTGGGTAGGAAGTAAGATTTTTTTGCGGTACAGCAGTCGGTGCGTCAATAGATCAGTGTATTGTGGCTGAGGGTTATGTTCCTCTGTATTTACAGTAATTTGAAGTGGATCTACTACAATAGACACAGCCCTGTTTGTTTTCGGCATGGAGGAAACTGAAAAGCTCAGTGTTGACATGCAACCTGTTTTCCCATGGAAAACTAAGCCCCCCCTTCGTCTCCCGCGTTCTTACAGTCAGGGCCAATTAATTTCTATCAACTGACCACTAAAGTCCACCCCCTATGGTAAGAATGTCAGGTGACATCACCATTTCAGAGCACAAACACCTCATCTGTATGCAGGATCTGTCCTCTGTTTTTTAAACCACACTGATGGAGATGCGTGTAATTGTGCTTGTTTGTTCTGGAGGCACCTGGTTATAGAGATGCTACAGTGCTGGATTTATGTCATGCTCTTGGGACGCATGGAGCGTTGTGACGGAGGAAGAGGAGGGAGTATATAGGCATGTGCTTTTGTTGAACACTCCCAGGTTCTTGGTGTCAGTTCTGCTCACATTTGTGGCCCTGAATAAAAGCTCTGGGAATGATGTGGTGTTGCTCTGCCTCAGTTCTCTTTTTCTCAGATGGGGTGCGAATCGCGTTCTCTTCCCACATCTCTCTTCACTGCTGTTCTGATCTTGGGTCTAGGAGGAAATATTGGTTTCTCAACAAATTGAGTGCCAAACAGAATTCCTTACATAGTTTATCTGAGTAAATAGCATGCAGTTATAGCAACTCATTTTGTCCAATGATGCCGGTTTCCTCTGAACAGGTGTCACAATGCTTTCGCCCTCAGAGCCCTCCTTTCGAGTAGTGACAGGCTGGAGGGACGTCCCCTGCGTCTGCCGGACGGCTCTGGGTTGCCTGCCGGCGCCTGGGGCGGGTGTTTACGGAAGGGCTGAAGCGCCGAACGATGCCCTTCCTCGCTGGCCATCTGTCCCCGGCGCTGGGCCCGTCTGAGGAAGTGGACCGCGGCCAGAGCCTCTGTCCTGCACTTCCTCCGCCTGGGGCGGTAAGGGAGGGGCGCGTGTGTCGCCGAGCATGCCACCAGCCCTCGGCCCGGCCTACATTTAGACAAAGGACAAACATCAAGGCCGGAGGTTATAAGGTCGGAGAAGCCACTGTTGGATTTGCTCCTTAACTTGGGGAGATAAGGCACAGCGGGTTGCACAGTGGGTAAGATTTTGGGTCCAAGTCAGTGTAAGTTCAAGGCTATCGCGCCCCATCGTATAAGTATCCAGCCATAAAGCCATGTCAGTAGTTATGGATGAGGGCGTCTGCGGAGCCGAATGAATAATGCAAGCGTGTAATGTGGTGAAAATGAGCCACCTGAGAGACATTGCTTTGATGGTTATAGACAGTCAATGTCGGGCTCCTTCGTTAGGCCGCCGGCGCGCGCGCGCAGTTCCTCCTTCCACTTTAGGGACGTCGCTTCAGCTCCTTTCCCACCCCGCTGGCGCCGAGTCGCGGGCGAACCCCTCCTTCTGCCGAGCGTTAAGAGTCGGAAAGATGTCGGGTTTAATTACGGCAGCTTCGGGCTTCACCTGACACGCTCCGTGACACGAGCCGGTTGCCAGGGTACAGCCAGGCAGAAATAAGAGGTTGTTGAAAAGCCTGTGTGTGGGTCAGAAGTGCAGAGGGAGCCGCCTGGCCTCACTGTATTCAGCAGCGTAAGCTGCTTTAGTGACTGTGAGGGGCTTAAGACTATTTGGCAGGATTAGAGGTGGCTTTTGATGGTTTGATTGAAGATTGCTCAACCCCGTGGGGCGATTTTTTTTTTTTTTTTTTTTTGCCTCCTTGATGGAGCTTCCCGCCCCGGGATACGCGTGTTTTGGGGTAGTAGCGGCTGTGCTCCTTCCGGGTATTTTCCCCAACGCCAGCGCCCCTAAACAGGATATGGGACGCCCGTTTATTTTTACTACGCGGACACTCATCTGAAAGCCAGGCAGTGTAGGTGGCCTGGTGAGATGGGAGTTAAAAGGAGGTTTCACGCTGGGGCACTTAATTTCTCATCCTTTTCCAATTACTCCCCAGCGCCCGCTGGGCAGGCGAGCCGCAGACAGGCAGAGCAGGACTGAGCCGGGCAGTCGTGGAGCACACACACACAGAGACAGTGTGTCCCCTGACTAGCGACGTTGCCCCCGTAGGCAGGATAAATTCTGCAGAACATGGGGTGATGAAAGAGAAGTCAGCCTTGTGATATGAAAATAAATTTTTTTTCCCAAAAGATGATGTGTCGTTTGGTAATGAAAGATGACGATAGTTGCAATTTGACATTAGTTAATTTTGGATGATCAAAACTGGTCGCCAGCCTACGATCACTGGGGTTTGCAAGCGGCTTCTAGGGTTTTCATCATCATCAGTAGGTCGAGTAGGTGGCTATGCGTTGCCTGAATAAAATCGTTTACCCTCAGACAAAAGAGGTGGCACAAAGGAAAGATTCACCCATTTGACCACTCACTGAAAGACTGCAGTGAGTGGAAGAGAAGCCCTGGCTTCCTGTGGCTGCCTCCCTGCGTACGCGTGTTATTGTGCGTGTTTATGGCTAGCGCGTGCCAGTGCGTCGCGGTCTAGCCAAGCAGAAACGGTACCCTCGGAAGCAGTCAGAAGCAAGGAATGACATTAGCTGGAATTTTCCGGCTCTAACCCAGCTCATAGGCTGTGTTCAGCATCAGTCTTTACCGACTGAGCCACTCCGCCGGTACCTTTAACTGTCTTCTGTGTACCGTAGTATATTACCATCCGCATAGTAAACCAGTTGTCTGTGTGTGTGTGTGTGCGTGTGCGCGCTTGCGTGAGTGAGAGAGCCAGCAAGGGGACCGTGCCTCTGATACTCTCTTCACTTCCTGTGCGGCCAGGTTACAATGGCCCGGGCAGGAAGTGGAAAGTTCCCTCCTCACCCAAGCCTGGCTGTCGTCAAGGTGGCGGGGGGGAGGATTTCCCCTCCTCACAACCAAAACAAGGAGCCAATCTTCCCCATCTAAAAATAAGCAAACAATCTATTTCAGGGGGGTCCTGCGGCTGCAGTGTGGAAAAAACACAATGGATCATTTACCCATGCGTGCCTGCAGGGGCGATGCGAGAGGCGTCCACCGAGCACAGTCTGGCAGCACAGGCACTGGTAGTAGGAGGGAGTTGTGCTGTGATTAAGCAGTGAAGCTCATTTACACTTCTTCTGCTTTGCACAGAGGTACTTAACATTTGACACATTTGCTTTACCATGGCGTCTCACTAGTCATGGCGAAACCGAAATGCATCTAGAAAAAAAAAAAATGTGTTCCGAAGTGCTCTGTGAACCATGTTTTGCATGTGCGGGTAATATTTGCATCAGGGTTTTGGAGAACAAATATCCAGTAAATTGGTTCCTCCGTGCAGTAGGACCAGATCCTGCTGATAGCCCCGCGAGGAGCAAGTGGTACGCGTGCCAGGTTTCACCGGCTTCTCCGCGCCACGCAGGTGCCCAGCAGGAGGCTGGGAACAATGGCCTAGCCTCCTGCTCTCCTGGCCAAGCCGGCCCAGAGCTTTCCCCCCTTCCGCTATCCAGGACTCCCCCAAGGCCTCGCCGCTCATTTGTCGTGCTCCAAGCGGCCTCCTTTTATACCGAGGTTGATTTATTGCTCTTTATATAGAGGGCCGCTATTTTTAGGAAGCGGTTGCACGTACACCCTCATTCTTCCCCGTTGTCAGTTACTCACTGCACCAGAACAGATTAAGAAGGGGGCGGCGTTAAAAAAAATAAAAAATAAAAAATGGCTTGCACAAAACAGCAGTCCCTTGACGCTCCGAGCGTCAGTGGAGCCATTGGCGTGTCACCGGAGCGACCGACCAGCGGAGCAGGGCCCGGGGGGGGGTGCCGCTAGGGGGAAATGGCGTATCTGCGCTGGCACCTCCCCCATCCGAGTCCTCGCCGCTCCTCTTCCCTGCTAATTGGGCCGGTTTCTCCAGTGTCCACATTCGGCTCTGGCTGGCCACCGAGGGCGCTCGCGCGTCAATACAGCGGTTGCTAGCCTGCGTTAGCCCGAGAGGCTGGTGATTTCGTGCTTTTACAGGATCCGGTTTCTGTGGAATCTGCGGCCTCAAATCAGCGCCTTAAATTACGCTTGTTAACTTCGCTTTATAGCCCATTCCATTTTCCCTGCCAGGAGGATATTTTCTGATTGTTTCTGCTATTCTTTAGTTCAGGTCCTAATTGTGTTTACATGAGGAAAAACCATCTAAAAACTCTGTTGACTTCACAGTTAAAGAAACTCCCAGCTGAGTTGCCAGTTATATACTGTTAAAGAATTGTGCTGCAATACCTTGAATCACAGTTATTATTTCTGGTAAACTGTGAATTTCCCTGCAAATAACTGTTACCTTCCATAATGGTTTCATTACACCAGATAATCCCCGCCCCCCCCCACCCCCCCCCAGAGCTCTGTTTGTAAATGCGCTTGCCAGAGCACAGACTGAGCCCTATGGGTTGGAGTTGGGCTGTTCGAATACCGCTTGTTGGCCGATGGTGACTGGGAGAGCACAGCCCATACTGGGGTGGTTTAAATCTGCAGGGTTTCTCTGCTCATCATCTGCCGGCTTCCTCCTGGGGCCGGCAGGCTTGCAGTACCATTGAGAGTGACATGCATCTCCGCCAATCGCCGCTCAACCTCTGTGTAGCCTGCAGGGTGCTAAAAAGGTTTGTGGCTCTAGGCCTATTGCATTAGGCCTATTACAGTAGGCTAACCTCCCTGTGTGTGGCGGGAGTCATTGGCACAATTGGCATCTCAAAAATATACATAATTAAAAACTGATAGAATTGTCACAATTACAGGGCCGTACACAGTATGCAGTCTGAGCATTCCAGTAGTTTTATTTCTGTGAAAAATATTCTTGCATTTGGTTTAGGCTGTCTAAACATGAGATGGCAACAATGCAGTGTCAACCTCACAAATACATTTTGTGGTAAAAATTCAAAAATAATTTAGTCCCAAATTATGGTCGAAAGTATGAAGGCGATGTCCAGTTGCTTTTTTCATTGGCATTTATTTCTTTTGGCTTCTGGCATTCCAGCACTTCTGTATTCTGTATTTATGTTGGGTTTTGAGAGGACGGTGGAACGGTTTGAAGTAATAAGGAGCTATTAGGGAGAGGACACAGCATGTAGTTTCCATTCTCAGTAGTCATTACAGTTCTTTTCTCCCCTGGCAGCGTGGCAGAAGTCTCAGGCGTTTCCTCAGAAGGGATTTGCTAAGGAAGTGCCGGGTTTTTAATGCGATTGGATTTCTGACACATGCTTCTTTCATTTGTGGGAGCTCCTGGAAGAACAGGAAGTTGTGATGAAACAACAGGGCCGTTTCCTCCTGGCTGACTCTCCCTGATGTTTGGTGTTCAGTTCACACACTGTAAAGGGGTTTAAAATGGCTTCCTGCTCCTTGAAGTAATCCTAAGGTCATTGTGACCTTTGTCGTTCGGAAGCAGCACAAGATGCTGAGGGCGCCAGTTGGTTAATATTATGGAGATTGCATGATATTTATTTTGGTTGCCGAGGAAAGTATTGGCAGGCAGCCTTCCTGTCCACGTGGAGATTCAAGCTAGGATATTGGTTCAACAATCAGTAGTATGCAATAGTGGACAAACGGATGCTGGTTAATATCCTTTGGTGGAATGCACCGACTGGCTTCCAACATTGGATTTAATTAACTGGTTATCTGTTTTTTTTAGATCTATTTACTTATCATTTAGCAATGTAGCATCACTAAAACCTTTGAAATTCAGTGAGATGTGTGTTACGTGGCTTCTTAATAAAGTGACGCCGTGAAGAGAAGCTGCCCCGACATCATCCTGTCCCGAGACGCAGCTGAAGTGGGAGCCCTCCGAGACGAGGCCAACACTACACAGACCCTCCTGTCGGAGCAGGAATGGTCAGCCAACCGCGCGAGCCACTCCCCCATGCTTCAGCGAGGCCGCGCCTTTCCGGGTTCTGGTTACATCCCGGCCCTGCTGCCGTCAACGCAGTTCACCTGTAGGTCACAAAGGAAGGCGTAGTGGATTTGTCTCCAGGGGAAAAGGGGCTCGGGGATGCGTAGCTTCCGATCTTTATTCAGCCGGGCCCATGGTTGTTTATGGAGCGTGCCGTATGGAGAGAGGCGGCCAGCAAGACTCGCGCCTCCTCTTTCCCTCAGTGGTTTTAACTGACCCTAAAACCTACTTAAAATATACATATTTGAAACATAATGAATATATTAATTTAAATTTATTGGCTAGATGGACTTCTGCCCATGGTAACAACCATGTGTTGTTGTTTAAGCAGGAAGTGAGAATGGGGTCCACATGTAGTTGAGGATTTCATCAGGATTTCAGAAAGAATCTAACTTAAACCTGGGATAACTTATGAATCCCATGTTAGGGTTTTAAGGGAAATGTTCAGTTATTCAGAAAGGGCTATGACAATACATTTTGAAGGTTTATGTCTCAATCACTGTAATTATTTTTTTGGGGGGGGCAGTATGTAACTCTGATTCAAGGGTATTTCCAGTACAAAAAAAAAAATATTAGAGACAGAAATTCCCCTTGTATAACTTGAATAGGAAATGGAACAAACGTATGTTATATATTATTATGCATGTATTTTATTTTTATCTTTTGCTAGACCTGTTTTGTCCCATCTTTCAGGCTTGTCTTTTAATCTTGGCAGTTGACAGAAAAAAAGCATGGCCTTGTAACACGTTTCTCACTGTATTGGCTTGCCTGTGGCAGACTGGTGTGACGACATCTCAGCCCCACTTCCTCTCAGGAAGGCTAGGTCTTCAGAGATAGCAGGAAGCAGTGACTACAACCTCAGCCAGGCTATGTGTTGTTCAGTGTGGCGGACGACAAAGCACAAACCTTAAAAAGGCTTACGAAAGCCGCTTCTTGGACGTAGCCGCTCAAGGACGTTCAGTAGTCGCGAGGTCATGGAGCTTATTGTTGTTCGGGGCTGCTGAAGCGCTTTGTTCTCCTGGGGTTCGTGCTGAAGCTGAAGCCTGGTTTGACCTCAGTGTGTGTGAGTTTTCTCACTGTGGTGAGATGTCCGGATCCAGGGTGAGCCAGGCGAGGATCGCTGCCAGGCAACAGTCGGTGGATTCTGAACCTCTGCAGTCCTCGCCGAACCAGGACTGTTTGGAGGCATACCGCTGGCTCTGGGTCAGCAGGCCCCGGCTGCAGCACCAGTCCTTCTCAGCTCCCGAACAGGCGTTGGACAGCTACAAGTGGAGGAGCCCCCACAGGCTGACTTTGCCCAAACAGGGGAGCCTTAACAGGAGCTGCCCCAGAGCGAGGGGGGTTTATCAGTGGGTCTCCAGCACCAACCCCCTGACTAAGCCGGCCGAGCAGAACAGTTCTCGATCGCTACGACCCACGATCCCTTTCTACAGGTCCATCTCAGAACCCAGGCCTAGCACCTGGACGGAGAAGCCGGCCCTGAGACAGGTGCGCTCTGACTCAGAGCAGAACGACCTCTCCATACACAGCCTCTTCTCCTCCATGTCCAGGAGGGTCAGCAGGATTCTCAAGTCCAAGGAAGAGCTTGATCCTGAGGATGGCGCGAATGGTAGGAGAGATTAGTGAAAAGTTAAAAAGGTTGAAGTTGTGGTAGGAGGTCTGTTTGGTGGTGTCCATTTCATTTTTATTTTTTGGACAGCCACAGGTACGCTTTCCAAAAGAAACATGAATGTACAAGTCTTGATTTATAAATGCATCGCTTGGAATTCGGGATTGTTAAGGCTCTGTGTGTTCGTGATAAATACATTTCTTTAATAGGAAATTTCCACTAGGTACATGCTTGTTAAGATTGTGTATTACCATTTGATCCCTAATGCAATGCATTTTGACACAGTATGTGCAAGAACTATTTAAGGGTCCGAAAGCCTGATGCATGTGTATGACTGAAAGATAATCGCAGAACATGCCCATGAGCTTCGGTGAGGAAGAGTTGAGGCAAGTGTGGCTTGACGAGACGAGAGGGGAAATCGACTTAGTCCCCACTTGGCAGAAAGGCTTGCGCAGATTAGAGATCGGGAAGCCTCTATTTGGTTGCGCAATCATATGAGAAGTTTTTGCTGGACCTCGTCCAAGGGGTGCATTTCAGACCTATTATCCAGTCACATGGTGCCTGCTAGTTGTTGCTGGGCTGAGATTTCTCCAGTCTGTGCCTCGCAATTGTCTGCGTTTAATATTTTGGAGTCTAACTAGGCTTGTCTTTTTGTTATTATTATTATTGTTATTATTATTATGCACCCTCCAGTCAGTGCTGTGTGCAGTGCTGTGTTCTGTGTTCTGTTTGCTTCAGTTTTTTCCCCTGTCGGTGTAGCTGCAGGACTCTGGGAGACCATGGTCATGTGGCCTTGAGGTCGGGGGCTGTGCCGCCTGCTACACTGCTCAGAGGGGTCAGAGTGCTTGGGTCCTCAGCCGCTTGAGTCCTCAGCCCGAAGTTTAGTCTCATTTTATTGACCATCCAGAAGCGATGGTTCAAGGTGGAGCCGTGGCAGGGGATTGTAGGCCGACCTTTGGCTCACTTTATCCCGTGACCGTAAACTGGCAATATCTCATTTTTATCAAATGCGTTTCCCCCCCCCCCCGTGATTAAAGAACGAAGTCAAAACAAACAGCGATGGAAGTCCGTATCAGCTTTTGTTTCAGCTTTTTGTTGTTTTTCAACTTTCAGCACAAAGACGGCGACTGTTGCAATATGTTCCGCAACAGTCTGAATCTTGCCTCAGTTGTCTGTGGACTGTGACTCATCATCCGTCGCCCTGCGCAGTTGGAGCATTTAAAAGGACTGATGGAAGCGATAGTGTTTGTAAAGATCTGTGCAATTTGGAGTTTTCCTCCGTTTCAGCTGTTCGGGTCTCTAGGCAACAAGTCGTTTTAGTCTCACTCTAAAAATACCTTTCTCGGGTTTAAAGCAACCCTCCTTTGTCTGGGAAAAAGCATGTGGTCTGTTGCGCTAGTGTGTCTAGAGATGACAAAGTCAGATAAACAAGCTGGACAGATCAATACAGCTGCACATCAGGTTGATGAGGGACGTTAGATATTAGTTGTGTTTATACTATAAAAAGGAACTTGGTTTGACAGGCTTATCGCTTACTGTTCCAAATATACTTATTTCAGCTAGTACGGTAAAAGGTTGAAACTGAGTTCTTTCTTCTCCACAGTGAGTTTTCATATTTATTTGTTTTTTTTTATTTTAATTTTTTAACCAAAATTTAGGTTTGTTTGTTTTAAGAGAATTTCTGAATTTATTTCCCTAGGTTTTAAAAAAAATTTGAGTTGATGCCTGCCTTTGCACTGGCAAATGCTTTTTTCTTATATTAGCTACATGTTATGTGCCTTCTACATTTTACCTTTCAGCTGAACTGAATTGTTTATCTGTGCTCTTCACTAAATCACTAATCACTAAAGCCGAGCAAATACAGGCGTTTCTGTGAAAGCTGTCAGTGATGCTAACGGCCTCTAGCTGACCAAGTTGAAGAGGAAATCAGGCTAAAATCTGGCTTGCTATCTTTAGGCTCTTTGTGCATAGCTCGAAATAGTGCCTCGCCCTGGTATACCTTAGGTTAAGACGAACCTCATGCTTCTGAAGGCAGCCATGCCAAGGCTGGGCTTGCCGTGAGAGGAGTGAGGCTAGACTAAGACAGTCAGTCTTTAAAACTCTCTGTTTGAGCGTTCCTCGCTCGGCCTGCCCTGTGGCTCCACTGGTTGCTCTCACACAGCGTTGCCACCTGAGGTGCGCTCCTGCAGATTTGCATAAACGCTCACTGGCGCTCTGGAAACCGCGGGGCACCCGCAGAAATCGGCCGGCTATCGCCTCCATTCGATTGGCCGTGATTGAGCTAAACCGTTTCTCGTGAGGCGAGGTGTTTCTCAGCAGGATTTTTGTGTGTGAGTGTAAGTGTAAGAATAGCCCATCAGCCCTACCTGTGTGTGTGGTAGGGAGTGTGGTGGGGACAGACAGCAGATACGGGAAGCAGCATCTTAAAAGTAACACGCTGGGGGGGCCTCCATAGTTGCCTTTTTTATGCAAATGCCTCTCCCAGTTAATGCGCATATGGCATGCAGCGGCCCAAAGTGTGTGCTGGCACCGCCTACCGGGGGGCATTAGTCTTTCAAAGGCCAGGCCGCCGTGTCAAAGGGCCCGTTACCCTCAGCGTGGGACTCTCCTCTGTGGACCACTTAGTGGTTCGGACAGATGGGCCGCTTTCAGGGGACAACTTGTCTTTCTTCAGAGAAGCCCGCTTTCTCCTGGCAGGATTTGGGAACGCAGAATTGCGTTCCATGCGTTTTGATCTGAAACGGTCCGTCTGTGTTTTCCGCGGCGTGGCGTTCTGGAGCTACTCCTTTTCAGCGGGGGTCACTGACCTTTTCATCGGTAAAAGTCGTCCACAACAATGTTACCACAACAATGTAAATACGCTTTGATTTTGATTCAGTTTGAAGATCTTCGCTTGGGAAAAGGCTGGTGACCCCTGCTGACAAGCACAAGCTTTAAAAAGAGCTTTTTTTGCTACGTTGCGCGTGATTAGTTGCCTTTGGTCTTGCCAACTGAATGGGAGAAGGCTTTGCTTTATAAAGTATGGGTAAATTCAGCGCACAGGGCATAACCTGAAGCGGTTTCTGACTAAATAGGGAGGGGACGCTAAATTAGGTCCATACTTATTTTAATAAAATGCCACATTGCTTAAAAATCTGACTGAGCTAAAACCTGGGGAAATACTGGCGACAAACAACTGGCCTATAGCTAAGTGTGCAGATTTCACTTCCCTCACTTTGTGGCTCTGTCACACTATGTTTTCATCAAGGAATGCCCCTACACTCTCAGAGACATGAGTGGTAAAAGAAAAAAACAAACGCAAATGACAGATGACACCAACATACAGTGAAGTGGCGTAGGCCACTTTTCCGAGCGCATCACAACAGGTCCCATCACTCAAGGGGATTCATGCCCCATTCCCCCATCCACCCCATTGAGAAGCTGTATCCCACCCACCGCGAGGCCTGCTCCGTCGCCGCGGAGACAAATGAGACGTGAAGGCTGAGCCTCGGAAACCGCTGACAGCAGCGGTTTGAAATATTTAACGATGTCAGTCCACTCTGGAGCGTGCACGCATGTTTGCGAGCCGCCCGGATTCCTTTGCTTCTCTGCCCGTTGCCAGACTCCCTCTTTAATACTTTAACTGAGCCCATTGCTGGGGACAAACGGTGCACAGTTTGTTACATTACAAATGCAATGATCCAAAAGTCAGTGGCAGGGAGATGTTGAGCACAATTACAGGATTCTTACCCATTAGCTTCAAGTGAACATAAGTCGTTTGCCAAACTGCGGGCTGGGTAGTAAGGATGTGGAGATGACATCAATGAAAAACTAAGCCACAGTGGTAGGCTGACGTGCGTGTGCGTGTGCGTGTGCGTGTGCGTGTGCGTGTGCGTGTGCCTGTGCCTGTGCCTGTGCCTGTGCCTGTGCCTGTGCCTGTGCCTGTGCCTGTGCCTGTAGTCATTGCAATGGTTTAGTTGTCACTTAGCCCCTTTTTAAAGTTATGGTATAGCCCTGACTCTGACTGGGACCATTGGGCAAAGCAAGACCTCTCACAATGCAGGAGAGAGACAGTTGTTTGGTCATGCCCACGCCTATGTTGGCCACAGGAAACCTTTGCTGTTGTCTTCAGGCCTGTCATTCTGCTGCAGGTCATGACCTTACAACAAGAAACATTTGAGTTTAAAAGAGTTGTAAAAAATAACCAGACATGCCTGGTATAAACTGGTACCAGCTGCAGTTCAGAAACTGACGAAGTGCGATGGTGTAAAGAACAGCCGCTAGTTTCAGACACTAGCTCTCGACTTTCTACACTTAGGCCCGGAGATCTAGATGTGACACGGTCATGACAGGGGTCTCGATATATCGCTGTTCTGTAGTTCCACATCCGGCGAGACGATGGTTGAGGTTGTGCACGTTGTCTTTCATTCTCATTAGCTGTACTCTGGGAAAGCACCGTTGGCATGCTTCAGATCACGGTTGCCTGACAGGGTAACACGGACACTGGGGCCAACGGTAATCGCTTTCACCTCTGTGTCACTGAGTGATTGGAGTTTGTGCTTGCCCGCCCACCCCCAGCAGGGATTTAAAAAGGGACCCAGGGTGTGCTGATGTTTGGGGCACAGGTCTGCGTGCTTGAGCTTTGGCTACTGCTGGGCAGGCCTCTTTTTGCAAACCCTCGACGCTCGTGTGAGGTGAGGATGGCAGCTTGAGTGGGAGAGATAGGTCTTGGGCGGCTTAGCATGCAAACCTGTCCAGCTGTATACTGTGTGCATGTCTGGTTAAGTAGAACTGCCTTGCTTCACAATGAGAGAGACGCAGCTGGCTGAATTATGAATGACCAGAGCTCTTTTCCCGTCTGTCTGGACTACTTCATGCATGGGGGGGCTGCTGCATGGCATGAAGTAATGCACGTGAAAAAATGCACAACATTTTCCTACACATTTTATTGAACATTTAACAGTTAGAATACTCTAACTCTAATCTATGCGATTTGCCTGTTTCGCCATCAATGCTTTTTAAAGTGAGTATTTACTCAGTCATTTGGCTTTGCTTAGCTTATCTCCACATGAAAGGGCTGGCAGCTCTCTAGCAGCAAACGGGAAGAATGTGGCCCAATACACTTGTTCATGGGATAATATGACAGCAGATATGATCTATCTATGTGTAGTACTATAAAAATAATTGATCTTTTCGGGCTGTGTCTCAAGACAAAACGATGCTTAAATGGATAAACAAGGGGAAATCAAACGATTCTAGGTCATCTTGATCTTGATCGCATCAGAATTTAAAGCAATAGCGGTCAAATCCTAATCCGCACACAGCGCTGGCAGATTAGCCAACAATCACGCTCATTGCTACCAGTGTAAAAACCAACATTTCAGCCCCTCCGTTTCCACGTTGTTTACAGCTGGGATTCATCGCAGTTTGAGGCAGACAGAGACTTTGCAATTACAATTACCACCCGATCCGCTAATTGCAGTCGTTTCCCCCTTTTCTGACAGTGTCTCGCCCCCTCTCCCCAGCCGCCTAGCCAAACAGTCATTAGCACGGGCTGCTAAGTTGCCAAGCCCCGGTGGAATCTTAATAGCGCTCCGGCTGGAACTGACGCGACATTCCTTGTCCATTCACATCGCCGCCGATGGCCACCTTCCCACTGTCCTTGCTGTGACTGCCAGACCTGTTAATGAGGGATGTCCCTCCCTTGGCGACTTCCCCGTTTTCTCCTGTGGCCGGCCTTTTGACCCAACAGGCCTCACCCTCACGTTTGCGCTCCGGTTCTCACATTAGGCAGACTGTTGAACCCTTCCCTTTTTGGTTCACATCCGGGTGCTTTGAAGTTAATTGGAGACGAGAGACTCGGCCCCATCATTCTTTACTCTCTCAGACGGCTGTCAGACAGGACTATCAGCCGGCAGGGCAGTTTCGGTGCCCCGCCCCCAGTTTGTCCAAACCTGTTGGCGTACATGCTCTGCCTGATCCCCCACCGGATCCCGGCGCCTGTTAGATAGCGCGTCAGTGTAAACAGGGTGACATCAGGGCCTGATCGTCAGAATGCGGCTTTTGTTTCCCGGTCGCTGTGGTGACCGAGACACTGTTTATGCGCGTGGATGAGGTATTGCCCCCGGCGCAGGTTCCCAAAGCATCCGTTGCTGCTGTTCCTGTCCCGGGAGGGCGCAGACGTGCCTGGCTGCCACTGTGGGAACCCAGCGTCCAAGCGCCTTTCAGACGACAGCCGCGCGAGAGAGAGCCTTTGAATCAGAAGTGTGGAATGCGTCAGTGGTCAAATGCAAACAGCAGGAAAGCTATTCGCCAAATTATAAAATACATTTTTAAATCTGGTCATGAGCACATTGGATTGCAGAATTGCTACTGCATGCAAGATCACCTTTCATGAAATTTCCCTAAGACTGCCATTTCCTCATTTCTGTCGGTGGTGATGGACCCAAACTTCTCTTTTCTGAAAAGACATACGGAACTAGTTCTGAGCGCTGAAAAGGATTCGAATCGTGCCTGTGAGAAGGACGAACCTTGGCCATTTTGAGAGGCTCTATCGCCAGCTCTTATATTTTCTCTGTAAAATAATATGATATAAAATCTTCCATGATCCTTCCTTCCTTTATCGCATGCCTGGGGAGAAACTGCTATCCACTGAGCGTGGCCCCGGGGTGCAGGCACATCTGCCTTTGGCGGTGATTAGCAGCCAGAAGCATGCCCTTAAACCCCATCCCGGACAGGTGCTGGGACCTCGCCCGTCTCCCAGACATTCCAGACAGGCCTCACAAGGGGCAGGGTTTCTCCCGTACTTCCCCCCCCTACCCCACCCAACAGGCTGGCACACACCCCCCTATTCTGACTCGGCCCATCTTACTGCTCCCACACGCGGCACCATGGAGTAAAATGGACCACAGAAAGCAGTGTCCGGACCACAGAAAGCAGAAAGAGTCCTGGCCACCTTTACAGCGATGGCCTCATTTACCACACATATATACCCTGTCAGGCATGCCCTGGAAAAAGCATTTCCTTTATTTATTCACCAACACTTGGACACAGTGGATTAGGTTCCCGACTGTGAACAGCAGCCGGGTGCGGTTTACCTTAAACGCCAAGGTCGTAACTGGAGACCCTGAACAGGGTGGCCTGCTCTCACCACCCGACTCGGCCCCCTCTCCGGGACGGTCGCTGTGTCTCCGTCGCCGTCTGTCTGACACAGAGGGAATTACTCGCTCCGGCTCATTCACGACCGCCGGCAGTCACACCTCAGCGCTGCGTGGAGACAGCCCAGCAGACGGGTGGGAGTCCTTGCCCATGTTTGTATTCCTCCTTGCGCACACTGCGCGCGTCACCCGCGGTTCCTCAATAGCCAATTGAGTGAAGTCGTTGCCAGCGGCTCGGGATCAAAGAAGCCCGTGTGAAAGGGATCCTTGTTTAGTGCCAGGTGATGGCCTCTCACAGATAAAGGGCAAGGGAGCCTTACAGCGCAGATCTGATACCAGCGCTTTGCACCAGAGCTTGTGCGCTAAAAAACCAGCTCTCTAAAACCAATTGTATTTTTGTTTAAACGAGCAGGCCGGCATGTCCCTGTCTGCGATGCGTGCTAAGCGTCTTGTGTCGTCTTGTAGCGAGCCTTTGGGCTGTAAAAGCACAAAAGCCGCTCTGAGGAAATTCCAGAGTCTCGGAAGCTTGAATCAGAGTATTGAGAACCTCCACGGATGACCGCAGTCATTACTTTCCTAGTTGTCGTTTGTCAAAAAAACACCCTTTGTCAGTGCACAATCCGTAAGCACAGTGATAGAAAATATTAACAGGTCTAACTTGATGCGACACAAAGATGACAATTTGAGTTCAAACCTTTGGAGGAATGGACTAAGGGGTATAATGTATCTGGTCTGCAAGTGTGGTGCGTTAGATGGTTCAACACGTAGAGCTGACACTAGTTTGTCTGCGCTGGTTAGTCCTATTGCTCGGCTGAGCGGCTGGCTGAGTCTGAGGCGTGCGTGCGTGCCAGTGGTCCTGGGCTGCGCCGCATGCTGGCAGTTCCCGGCGTTCCCGGCATTCCCGGCATAGCTCCGGGATTGACGCTCCCGTGGTGCTGGCAGGAAGGGGTCTGGCCGCGCGCTCGCAGTGTGAGTTTTATGGTGTCGCTTGAAGCCCACCTCAACCTCCCCCTACCCCAGCTACCGTCCCTGACAGTATCTGCTGCCGACCCAGAGGTAAGCGTCCGGTTTAATTCACAGAGAGAGGGGGAAGAACATTAGTTTGACAGGTTCTGGGAGTCATTAGTATCGTTTCTGCGTGGCGTGCATCTTTATGCCCCGGAGAGCTGATTTGAGCTCTGGGATTGAGCTTCAGCGAGTCATGGGTCATGTGTCTTCTGGCTGCCTGTGAACTGAAGGGTTGTGGAGGCTAGGGGTTTTTGTCGAGGGCCCTGCAGGCTGCTACTGGCCGGCAGACAGACCTAGCCATCACACGCCCCACGCTTAATGCATCGCCTCTGTCCAAAACAATTGATGTACCTGTCTTAAAGGTCTTTATTAATGAATGTGATTACTGTTATTTTCAGTGGTAGGAATAGCATATCCTGTACACAAGTGAGCACTGTTTTAAAGCTCGTCTGCCTGGACTTTGTAAAGAGGGTGGATCTCCCTCTGGGGGACCAGCAGCGGGTCAGCAGGGTTCAGCAGGGTTCACCGGCGAAGGGCACAGATGGAATCTCGTGTCACAAGGCTGTGACGCAGCAGCTGTTGTAGCCTTGGACCCCATATCGTTAGTGCTTCCTGAGTGCTCTTGACAGTACCCGGCCTATTGCATTCTATATGGGTTCTGGATTAAAAACCTTTTTTTTGTAGCCAAACCGCTCCTAGAGTTCCCCCTGCTTTTTAAAGGCGATGACCTGTCCATCAGAAATTGATATTGTAATGGGAAACCCTGTTATTTCAACCACTGGATATTGGAGCTGACAGGAGTCAATGGATGAGATTGGGCTTCAAGGATGCTGAGGCAGTGTGCTTTTGCATTCATCAATTCACAATAAGGATAAACATGGTTGCCATGGCACCTTCCAGTTGGACTACATTCTATGGCTTTGGGTGGCTCCCTGTAATTGGACACAATTCAGTTCCACCCCTTTATTTAAATGTAGAGGTTTCAGTAGTTTGTGGGTAGGATGATACTTGGAGGGTTTTTGTGGGCTCCTTGTGCTTTTGGAACCCCCTTCCGCCCCATTCTCAGCCTGTCCACTAATGCACTACTCAGCCTTGCGGGACCCCGCCTCCCACAGCGTTGGTGTCCTTGTGAAGGATCTGTGCGTGGTACTGTCCCAACGGTGCTGAAAAGAGGGGTTGATCAGCGATTGAGTATACATATGCATAAAATGATATCTATATAGTACATCTAAAACTTTTAGCAGTAACAAAACCCTGCGATTAATCAAATTTTATGTTCTGCCCATTTCAGCCTCGCTTCCTTTCAAAATAGTTTAAATCGTTTCTCTGTCTTGTCCCAATGAGGCAGCTGCCTGTTTGCTGCCCCCCGCTGTTCCCAGCCAGCCCGGGCAGGGCAGGATTTATCCATGTGTTTCCAAAGGTCAAGGCTTCAGATGTTAACCTGCCCCAGTCATATACTACCTCTGATGTACCATGTGTCAGAAGGTCACAGTGTTAAGCTTTGCGAAAAGATGACAAAAAGGAGCGATTCAATTTTATGGTCACAGCTTATTACACTTTATCTCTAGGCTGTTCCATAAAATGTTCTGGCCATACGTAGATCTTTGTTCGTAGGTCGTGAAACATCTATGGCTCTGCATAGGATAGTAAAAGATATGAGTTGAGACATTTATTAAAATAGTTATTAAATATGATTAAATAGTGGTTCTAGCACTGGAGATGTGACACACTGTAGATCTCATCGATGCCGATTATCAGAGCGTGCTTTATTATCTGGCCGTGTGCACTTGTAAGACGCTGTGAATACATTAACAACCTAAACCTAAACTGCTATAGGGATGCGTTGACATGCCTGTTCTCAGATGTAATTTTAGATTATGAACGACCAGTTCTTGAATAGAAAGGGTAGAAATTAAGATTAAGTGAAATTGATTTACCAGCTAACATTTAATTTGGAGTCTCGTGAATTATTTCTTGGGGGGGTGAAACATTACGCATTTGAAAAAAACAACTTTTCTTTCCACATAAACGCATCACTTTTTTATGTCATTTGATAAAAGCCTCCATTTTATTATTAGCAGCTATTATCGACATCCTGGAGTGACATCTCTTTCCTTGTGTGATATTTAAAGCTTGCCCTGTGCCGAACTGTTTCTAATATGGAAATGTTACTGGGCGGTTTTCGACTGCACTGCCCTCTAGTGGCAACAATAGTTTGTGACTTTTCAGTCTCGGCTGAATTGGGTAAATTAAATTTACATTCCAGCGATGTTTTTATTCCCCTCATTAACAATACAGCCGTGTTTTTGCTGTGTATATTTAGAGAGAAGCTGCTGATTTTGATAAAGGATAAAGGAAAATAATAATGTCCTTTTCAAAGCAGTTAGCTGATAATTAGAAGAAGGACTGAGTTCCTGAATTATGGAGCAAACTTTATTACACCGGCTTGGCTTATGCTTTTATTCTCACTTGGAGTGAGTGAGGAAACGGAGATCATACAGGAGTGCACCGGGGCGGATGGTTAGCCAAGCTGGCGAAAGCGCTGTGTGGCCGGTTTGTGTGGGCTTCTCTGCCCTGTTTCTCCCCACTGAAGTGTCTCTGCACCCCTCTCCTGGCAGATGTGAAGGGACCCCCCACCCACCGGCTCTCGTGCGGCCAGTCGCCCTACACGGAGGCCAGCATGTGGGAGAGGAAGTACTGCATCCTGACCGACAGCCAGCTCATCCTGCTCAACAAGGAGGAAGAGGTGAGTTCACCAGGGTGCTCCCTCGGGTTTTCAGACACAGAACTGATACCTGACTTTTATTCCCTGTGGACTATGTGCAGACGCTCCAAACCAGTGCCTCCTTGACACAGTTGTTAGTTTTGATTTCCTGGTGGGTCAACACATCGCGGTAATCCGAGGCCATCTTTGAGACGCCAACTGCTGTAGCCTTGTGAGGCTGCTGGAGAAACGCATGCATTGTAGGGCAGAGGTTTCTGCTGGCTTCTGTGACTGCTGAGCAGGTCCCAAAGACATTCAACTGTGATGGTGAAATCCCTCTCTACCTGCTTGTGCGTTGTACAAACTGAAAGCCGCCCTTGAAGGAATCCTAACAGAGTTTGACAATGTCACGTCTTCGTTGTTAAATGGGGAGAAAAGGCGCAAAAGATAAAATGCTGGAATGAGGTGACTTTGGAAACCAGGCACAGGTATCAGCGTCGGACTGATTTGTATTACAGACACATTGGGCAACAGTTGAGGGCTCTCTACTTGTGCAGTCTGTACAATGGTTCCCTTTAACTGCTTCACATGATGTCATCAGACACTTCATTATTTACATTGCCTCCGTTGAGTTGGCAAGCATTCCTATCCTCAGCGCTGCCCCGCGTCGTCATGGCAGTGTGCAGAAAACAGTGTCAGTTTTGGAGCAGCCCTCAGGTGTCTAAAATTCTTGCATCAAACTACTCAGAGTCAGACATCGATCATCAGGACTGAGCCCGCTGCATTGGTGTCAGAGTCAGAGATCCATCACTGGGATTTCACTCAGCTGGAATCTCTGTCGCTGGGAAATTTGTGCAATATGTATTGGATGTAAATTTGAAGACATGGTGTTGTGTAATGAGAAGAAAGAAAGTAAAATGGCCGGTGTTGCATTATACTTAGACATGACAGGCAGGAGTATGTGGAAAGCATTGGAGAGCCCATATTTGAGGAACCATTCAGCCTGAATGAGAGCTAAATTAGTTTAATTTATTTTTTAGTTTAATGAGTTTATAAAACTGTTGAGGACAATCTTTCGCTCACGCTTAATGCATTTATTCTCCGCCCTGTCCTCACCGCCGTGCCCCCTCAAGTCACCGCCAGGTTATAAGACAAGGACTGTGATAGGCTCCTGCGTTCACTCAGCAAAACAAGGCTGTTTGTCAGATGCTACCGCAGGGCTAAAAAAGAGGAGCCTGTTTGCGTCTGTGTCACGCTGGGCCCTGAACTCCCTTCAAGGCAGCTCCAGGAATAAGGCTTGTCAGATTAGCACTTATATTCAATTTGAAGTCGGAGGCTCCAAGAAAATTGTTCCAAAGTAATTGGGTTGCAGTTTATTTTCTTTCTAATTCTCTCAGTCAAATTCCTGGAGTGGGGGAGAGAGGGGTTATCGGCCAAGTGAAGAAGAAGGAAGTGCGCGATCCCGGGTTTGTGCGAGTGATTCTGACAGTCCAGTTAACCCAGCCCACTTCTGAACCCTCCCCAGATGCCGGTGGAGGTGGTCCACGAGAGCCCCACGGAGTCCTCCAAGGGCAGGAGCCTGCGGCGGACCGTCAGCGTGCCATCCGAGGGGCAGTTCCCAGACTACCAGCCGGAGGGCACCAACAAGCTTGGTATGAATGTGCTGTCGGCTTGCACTGCACGCACACTCGTGAAACACTGCGATGGAGCCTAAAACCCTGAGAATCCTTTTACATTTGGAGACCTGCTTTATGTCGTTACTGGTGCTTTGTGGCACCGACCGCATTGCGAGCACAGAATAGATGCAGGTCCTGTTTCAGTGAAACCACATGCTATGCCCAGCCACACATAGAGAAAACACTCCCTTTTAGTCAACAAGAAAAGCCTGGTCTCATTATTGATCATGGCTGCAGGGTCTGTAGCGTGCAAACGCACCTCAAACAGATGCTCGGGCATCCTCTATGTGTCTAATCCACAGATGGGGAGTCGGATCACTCAAACACTGCACTGGAGTTATATGACCGTTTATCTAAATATGACATAATCTGGGCCTGAAGCGAGAGCAGGATTGAGTTGAGAGCGTATTTTCAGCGCACATTATGCAACGAAGAGCTTTGTGTGACACAGCAGTCACATTGTGCATTATCTTAATATCTCGTCCTTAATCTCCCAAGATGTATCCTGACTGCAACAGTCAGTGTTCACTACCCCCCCACGCGGGGGCCGCCCCCCCCCGGGGGGGGGGGGGGGGGCGGGGGGCGGGGCGAAACAGGGGGGAGCCATCAGGGAGGGGGGAAGGGGGGGGGGTGGGTTGGGGG